>VZRJ01011166.1:343972-474921 GCA_013397565.1 Ptilonorhynchus violaceus
GAGGAGAGGAGAGGAGAGGAGAAGCACTGTGCATTTTTCAATGACTGCGTTTAAGCATGGGCCAAATTCCTCAGCTTTTTCTCACATTAAAAATGCATTAAATCATAAGGCCAACTTTCCTGAAGTCAAGAGTTACTCATCTCAAGGACTATAGAAACAGGATTCTAAACTAGATATTGACCTTTTAGCCTGATATTGAGAAGACAGGTTATTTAGTGGTAGCGGGAAAATGAAAGCAATTTCCTTGTCTCAATCACTCATTCCCCTCTGTATGTGAATACATTCTCCTACAAAGAAAGGCAAACCAAAATGCTGTAAAGTGGTTGCAAAGTAATTATTCTTAGAATGAAAGGATGAAAACATGAAGTACTATCAGTAATTTACTTTGCTGTAAGTAGGTTAGACACTTCCAAATCTGAAGTGCTAATTCAAAGGAAAAGAAGGCAGGTAGTCAGCCACTGTCTGTCAACATCAGGCAGTGTCTCTGCTGTCTGCCGCAGCATTTCTCTGCTCCAGCAAAATTATCTTGACATTTGTGCATAAACCAGTCATAAATTATGAATATCTGGGATTGTTTATAAATTTTAGTGTTGAGATTTTTTGTTTGTAGTTAGACTTAAATCTTTGATAAGATATTAAATATAAGCACTGAATTATTGTGTTTTATTCAGCAAGCCTCTTGATTTGTGGAGACAAAGGGGTTTATAATAATTTATGTAGCCTACTGTTCTAAGGCCTTGATTTGCCTTCTAAATCACAGGTGCACATTGCCATTATCTTGTAACATCAGCTTGTTCTTCACATGTGTTAGTGATTTGCATGTCCTCTAGATGATAGAACAGATACACCTGCGTGCTGAAGGGCTGAGTTAAATCATTAGTCAAGGCTTATGTCAGGTTGCTTTGGGCCTCAATGCAGCATTTGATTGTAAGCACCTTGTTCTTCTGTTGCCTGAGTTATTCTGCCTCTTTCAGCAGAACACCTTCCCTGGAGGGAAGCAGTCGTGTGCAGTTTGCTAGGTCACCATCAAGTCAGACAGGAGTCGTAAATACCTTTAGAGAAATGAGTATTTGTTCAATAACAGAGGCTTCTTCCGGAAATGAACTTGTCTTGAGGACTTAAATTAGTTTACAAACTGGTGTTCTCTTATACACAATTGTAGTCTGGTGCTTCATTGGTGCAGGATAATAATAATACGTATTTAGTATACAGTGAATAGGTATTATAATATGTATGCATATATTACATATTAATATACTATAAATATATATTAAATATAATATGTTCAGATAATACTAATATGTAAATAATTACTGTTATTCTTTAGATATATTATATATAAATATTATTAATAAAACATTACATATGTCTTTTACATACATATCTAATATATGTATTTAGTATACAGTGAATTCTGGTGAATCCTTGTAGTTAAATACATCTACATTCCAAAAGGAGGCTTCAGAAGAAATTTACACAGAAGTAGGATGCCTACCTCTGTCTATTGTTTACAAAGGAAACTAAGAGGAATGAGAGAAGACATGCTAAATGTAGAATTATGTTTGTGATAGTGTTATGAGTAACACCTGGGAATTCAACCAGATATTTTAAGTGAAGTGCCGATCCATAAAATTATCCTTAATAGCTCTGCTATACTAATCTCACTCTTTGTAGAAAAGAAAGTGTTTCTATATATTCTTAAATTTCCTATTAGGAAAACATTAATCCACTAACTCTAACCTTTGTTACTCATACCAATCGTTCCTGCTGAAAAAAGCATAATTTATTATAAAACAACTTACCTTTTCAGTATTTGTTATATTTAAGAAAAAGGTGGCAAAAGAACTGATAGAAAAAAAGTTCTCTCACCCTCTCTCATTGGTTTTTGTGGGATTTTGTTGTTATGTTTTATTGCTTGTTTGTTTGGGGTTTTTTTTAATCTGCTTCAGAAATTGGGGTTTCTGTGACGTAAAAATATTCTATTCACCTAAATTAGTTACAGATATCTTCCTTAGCCCTTTCCCAGGCTCAGTTTTAATTTTCTGAACAAGGGCTTCACCATCACATCTTTACATAAAATTTCACTCATCTTACTCTTCAGTGCTAGCTGCAGAATACCCATCCTCTTTCCTTTCTTGCTGCTTCTCAGACCTTCTCAGTTAAGGTGTGGTGCTGGGAAGTGCAGGATATCAGGTTACTATTTTGAGATCTGGACACCGTGCAAGTGCTCAAGGTCATTCCAATGGGTTCAGCAGTGAATCCACACCAGTTGTGCTAGTGATCCTTCCAGATCCATTGCACACATATCTATAGCTGAGGTTACATACTGGCCTATGCACTAACACTAAAACCAGGAAAAATGAAATTTTAAAGCTGGAATGATCTTTTTAACATTGACTCAATTAGGGGGTGTGAATTCTGGATTGATGATTACTCAGATACAACAGTACTAATATACTCAGCAAAATGTCTGTGTAATGCATAGTATGGAAAAGCAGTGATACAGTAAGGTGTCACATAACTCTAGAAATTCCTATTTAAAAGAAAGGCTACAACATATTTAAACAAAAATTCCTTGCAGAAGAAGACATTCAAAACCAATAAAACTTTATGGTTTTAGTTCACCCAGGATATTATTTTTTGAGGTGTAAACATGAATAACTTGATTTAATGTTTATTACTTATGCATAAAACATACTGGACTAAATTGAAAAATGATCCCATTTTGTTTTCAAATTCAGTAGAATTAAGTAAATAAACAGAATTAGAGGTTTCTCTAATATTTTCTTAGTTACCAGAAAGAGGTTGATTAGACATGGTAATTACTGACGTTTTACACAACATGCACATGTATTTAAGAGTACATATATATACATACATAAACACGGAGAAAGCTAGATAAATTTGACAAAAGGAAAGCCTTGGCCAACAAATTTTAAAAAATTATAAATGTTGCAATGCTTATCTTTACCTTTATTAACCAAGTAAACAGAGTTTGACTCATTTGGCATGTTTGGAAGGTACTTTGCCCTTGAGAAAATGTTACTTAAAAAGCTACTTCCAAGATCTCTCGCCCCTGATTTAGCACACCTGCGATGATGTCATTACCATAACCGTATGCCATACCAAGAGCCAAGGACGTGCAGTGCAACACTCTCTGCCCTGAAAGATGGTTCTTCGAAATTTACTTGGCAGATCTCAGTAAACATAACATGGAATATGCATGTCTCACTTTTATGAGTCACACATAACAGTTTCCAGCTAGTAGCATGCTGTATTCAATGCAAAACACAAGTCAGAGACTTAAAACAACTGCTCGCACAGTGAACCTTTAGTCAGAGCTGAATGCAATGATTTCTCTAGGATTTCTGATCTATCTTTGAGAATAGCAGGTATGACATGTCCTTGTGTCTCTCCTTGTGATTTCTAGAGAGCTGCATGTAGTATTGAACTGTTAGTTTATGGTCCCATGGAGGTGAGGAAATACCAATCAGAAAAGCTTCACCCAGGCTAACAGGAAGGAAGCAAAACTTTGCTTTGCTTACAAAAAGTACTCTTTGGAGCCCGCTGTCAGAGTATATTAAATGTATACATTTATCCTATGACAAAATATAATAGTGAAGTAAATCCTAGACTCCTCACAGTTGCATGCTTGTTCTATCAATCACAGTTTATTGCAAGAATGAGTAATGCGAAGGAAACATCTGTTCAGTGGTGGGCAGGCTGTCTGCTCTGTCACCTGTAGCAAGTGTCCCCTTCAGGCTAAAGCATCCCAGGATTTTCAGAGAATTTTCTGTATTTGAGTCCTCCAGCAGCAGTAAAGGGACACAAATTAACATTTTCAGGCTATTTTGATATAAATGATAGCTACCAAAATCCTTAAGTAACTTAGCTTGTTTCAGACATCACAAGGTTTTACATACACATAAAATAGCATGGTTCAAGAACCATATCTAAGGCAAGCATTCCAGATCACAAACATTGTGTGGATACTTTGAGTTATAAGACAGAGTTTCAAGGAATATTTCTGACTGGCCACATAGAGAAAAAAGAAGCACTGAAAAATGTGAAAACTTTGAAGACTAGATTTGGCTCTATCTTGCATTTCAAACAGCTCAATGAAAGAATGCAGACACTCAAAGATTAAAGAAAAATGGTTGTTTTACTGACAGAATTCAACTTTATTGTGGAAAATGTTGCCTCTTCCTTTCTGGTCTGTAAGGATGTCTTACCTCTTCAGCAGGTCAACATGTAATTGACAGCAACAGAAATCTTGCTTGGCTGTAGCAGAGCTTCAGTTTTAGATGGCTATTTTTACTTTGATTGATATCTAAAACTGATATGACTGTTTCTTTTTTAATTTATGTCTGTACTTTTGAATATAGCACCAGTTGTAAAGCCATAAGTAGTCATCCAATGCTCATCATACATTTCACCTTAGGAAGTGACAATCTTTCTTGGGGATCTCTATTTCCTTTTGACTTATTTTGAAGTCTGTAAGACTAATAATCTGGATCTTGTGTCTGGGTTAGTATTTATAATAGTTTAAAATCAGACCACTGCAAGCTGGTTTATTTGTCATACTAACACTTGCTCTATATGTAGGATTCCTTGAATTACCCAAGTGCATATTACAACTGCTTAAACCACTCTCCAGGGATTCAAGCATTGCTTTCAAGTGTGGGAATGATTCAGAAAACATTTTACACATCAAATTTTCCCTGAAATGCACTTAGCCATCTCTGTTTCATGGCTTTATCTGTATAGATGTGAAGTGAATGACACAAATATAATTTCATTTGCTCATGTAGGTCCTCAACAAACCCTCAAAGATATGGTTCATTTTTATTAAGTGTTGTTCCAAATAATATGGAAGGGAAATATCTCCTGTCATGAATAGAGTATATATTAATATTCCCAATTGTCGGACACGAGTAGCTCCTTGGAATTTGATGTATATCCTCTGGATGCTTGTCTTCTTGCCTTACCTCAAAGCATGCTGTGGGGCCAAGTTTTATATCCTCACTTCAGCTTAAATCTTGGTTACTTGTGGAACATACACTTATAGTACTCAGACATGATGCTTTTACTAAACCTGTAGTCTTTTTGAATGCCAAGTCTGTAGGAGAATAAAAAATAGTTTCCTAATAATTTAGTCTTATGACCATCATAAAAGAGCATGTAGCTGGTGGTAATTTATGATAGTACATCTGCTGAGCTACAGGAGCTTGGAAAAACTATCCTGCTAATGGCGTCCTAAACTAAAATTGTTATGCATTCATCAAGTTGCAATAAATAGAAGAAGAGCTAATGCATTAAAGTTAATAGGGCTGCTGGAGATATTTACAGTGAATAACAGTATGGATAGCACTCAGATAGCTATTAATCTCACTGGGAAATCCATTTTAGTATAAAGTTTGTAAAAAAGGGAAGAGTGAGAAAGCAATAGATTGGTGCTCATGGCAGGCTAATGTAAAAATGTGTTACTTGACAATGAACTCATTTCTGGGTGTATCCATTACATCTTAAAGCTATTTCTAGAAATATAATTGTGGTATATATCCCTTTTATTCCTTAGATTGTGCTATTTCAGTCACATTTTAAAAATCAAGCTAAATCCAGTATACCTACTACCAAAAGGAATGTTTTGGTGATATAGAAAAAAATAGACTTGAAATGAGAGTGGTTAAGGATGTCTGTAATTTTGTAACAAAGCTGTACAATGCAATTGCTGTAAGTAATTAACTTTAAATAGTAATAAAAAGCCCAAATAATGTATTATCAGGCTTATTAAATGCTTTCTAAATTCTCTTTCATATCTGGTATTGAATAAGCCTTTAACACATTTCTCATCAGTCTAAACTAGAATTAATTGGCAGCACTAAGTTTTCAGTTGTTTTGCAGAAAGTGTTCACTGAGGACATATAGCCCATTAATTAATGTTTTCACATATATCTTATTTGCCTAGCCAGACTTCTGCATTAAGAAATAGCTGCTTGTGTATATCTTGGTTTTGGTTCTGTGAATTATTCTCTCTTGCTAAGTATTATTAATATATCCATTATATTTTCAGTACAAAACAATACCCAATAGATAAAGAATGCACCTTTCCACCATCTTTCCACTCTTAAGCTTGATGTCGCTAGGATTTACAGTACTATATTTTCCTAAACTGTGTCCAAAAGGACTCAAATTTTGGGGTATAAGACAAGTATTCTCTTTTAATTTTCAACATTAGGACACGTAATACATGTAAATGCTAATACAATGGTCCAAAATTCTGATCTAGCAGATAACAATACTGACTGTAGGGAGAAAATTGATATGCAAAGGGAATAAAATTGAAAAGAGCAATCATCTTTGCTGACAGCATGGACAGTGGAATTGCGTGCACTCTCACAAGTTTGATGATGACTCCAAGCTCTGTGGTGCAATTGATGTGCTGGAGGGAAGGGATGCGATTGACAGGGACCTGGACAGGTTTGAGAGGGGGATGTGTGTGAACCTCAGGAACCTCAACAAGGTCAAGTTCCAGGTCCTGCACCTGGGTCAGGGCACTCTCAAACACAAATACAGGCTGGATGAAGATTGGATTTTGAGCAGCCCTGGGAAGAAGGACTTAAGCCTTTACAATGAACGAGAAGCTTGACATAACCCAACAATATGTGCTTGCAGCCCAGAAAGCCAACAGTGTCTGGGACTGCATCAAAAGAAGAGTGGCCAGCAGGTCGAGGGAGGTGATTTTTGCCCCTTTACTCCACTCTTGTGAGACCCCAGCTGGAGTGCTGCATCCATCTCTGGGGCTCCCAACAAGAGAAAGATATTTATCTATTGGAGTGAGCCCAAAGGAAGCCCATGAAGATGGTCAGAGGTCTGGAGCACCTCTCCTATGAAGACAGACTGAGAGAGCTGGGCTTGTTCAACCTGGAGAAGAGAAGGGTCATGGCAGATCACCCAGCAGCCTTCCCAGTACCTAAAGGGGACCAGAAGAGAGCTGGAGAGGGACCTTTTAGAAGAGCATGTAGTGATAAGACAAGGGGTAATGGCTTTAAACGGAAAGATAAGTGTAGGTCAGATATATAGGCAAGGAGCCTTCCACTAGACCACATTGCTCAGGGCCCCACCCAGCCTGGCCTTGAACACTTCCAGGGGTGGGACATCCACAATTTCTCAGGGCAACCTGTTCCAGCGCCTTGCGCACTTGTAAAAAATTTCTTCCTTAGACATAGTCTGAATTTATCCTCCTTTCATTTAAAACCATTGCCCCTTGCATTACCCTACCTAGGCATTCTGTCAAATTGCTGATGATTTGTTGCTCTCGACTTTCAGGCACTTATACCAGTTTTGTTCCTCAAAATTTCTTTTTCTTTTTTTCCCTTAATTAGATGTCTCACTATTTTGCAACTGAAGCAGTGGGCTTTAGCCTTTGTGACTTCTACCTTTGTGATTTCTCACTTCACCACTCACATTTATATCAGATTCTTTTACAACATATGAATTTCCAATAAGCCGATAAAATACACACGTTCACTCAAACTGTGAATGAAAAAATTGCTGTATTACAGATCATAGTAGCATGCAGTTCATGAAGCTCAAAACATCAACAGAAGATATTGCAGTTACTTATATACTCAATTATAATCAGATCACTTTGCTTTGTCCATGAACATTTTTCAAAAACTCATTTAATTGGTGAATAATGCAAATTATTTTCTGGTTAAACATTGTTCTTTCCCTTCTTTTTTTCTCCCTACCAAAAAAATCACCCAAACCAAAAACTTTGTAGTGTGAAAGTAATCCTTAAGAAACAAACATATTTAATTAAAGTGCATCATCATTAAACCATTTCAACACATTGCTGTCAAGCAGTCCAGGCAAATAATTATCTCCCAAATTATCTCATTTATAATAAGTAAGATACCTCTCAGCTGTGCATTAGTTTTCCTTTAAATTGAGTTAACCTATTCTGAAAAATTATATAAAGTAGAAAATACTATAATACAGATCAATTCCTTTAGCACTTTCATTTTCTAGGAAGCTACTATCTTTGAGGAAGTAGAAGCATCTATAGAAATCCCCAAATCTGTCTCCTGCATCTTTCCTCACTTCTTTCTCCTCTATGATACCTCAAAGTTCATAATTTGTGGAGTCCCAAAAATGTCCTTCTCTTGAGGGAAAGTCAGTTGTCATTTTTTCCTATATCAGTATCCAGCAGGAAATCAAACTCTAGTGAAATGACCTGTATATTTTTTTTCTCTTTTGAATTTAATTTAGCTTCCTTATAAAAGTTGTATTAGCCAAAGAGCAAGTATTTTATGTGCAGTAACTTTGACTTTAGCCTTTTGTAGATTTGTTTCACGAACTTAACAGAGGCATGAGTTAAAACTACTTCATTTCTAAGCCTTGTATGTTCAAGTTGCATGCAAAACTTCTTCATTAATCTATTACTCTTTCTGGTTTTCATCCACACCTGCACTGATTCTATTAAGAGTTTTTTTATTAATCTTTAAATTTTCACTGGTATGTAAGACCACACTTCCTTTTCAGCCTTATTATTTTGTGCTATAAGAAGCACCTGAAGCAGGCATTATAAATTCATTGAATCCTCAGGAGCCAGGCATATTTCAAATGAAATACCTGCAGTGTCATAATTTTCTATAGCTTGTTACTTTAATTCAAATATTTCCCCCTCTTTGACCTAATCCAGAAAGCTCAAAAATTCCCATAGTTTCAAGGAAATTTCAGCCAGTGCACACAGAGACATGACAAGGTAGCAGCAGTTTCCGAAGAAACTCTCTGTGTGTGCATGTGTGTGTATCTGCTGTAAATATGGAGACTAAAACAGAAACTGATAGTCTTAATACAGTAATGTAACAAGCTTAATTAGTGACTTGATTGGTGTGACAGAGACTTGTGATAATTCTCATGCCAGTATTATTGACACAGGTTTATTTTTTTTCAATAGAGAGGCGTAGGGATGATGGAGAGAAAGTGTTGCCCTACATGCCAAAAATGCATACTGATGTTCTCAGATGTATAAACTGTGCAGGGAAATATATATGTTGAATGACTCTATCAAAATTAAAATAGATATAAGCAAACATTTAATTTAGATGGACTTTTATTAGAGATATCTGTCAAGAAGCTTAATGAGGGGGTTTTTGTGACTGCTTATGAGGCTGTTAGAAGCAAGAGACAATGATTATTACAGAAAAAAGAGGGAAGAGCAACAATGTAATGACACTGAATGTCACCATGGCATCCTTCAATAAATCCATAGTCCAGGTTTTAACAGAAGAAAGTCTGAAGGATTTAAGCAATGAAGCAAAACCACGAAGGCAAAATTATTCTTATGCAGAGAAGTAACAGGATGCGCAGTAAAGCCAGCTTGCTGGTCCATGAGCTTTTCTTCATTGATCTCAAAGAGTGCAGAATGTGGAAATGGGCATACTCCATTAGAATAAGTATAAAAATACTTATATGTTAGGAGAATCATTAAGAATATAACAGAAAATCATAAAAAACTAGCAAGGAATAGCAAGTGTAAAAAGAAGTAATTCTGTATGTATATAAGCATTAAGAGGAGGAACAAAGAAAGTGGTACTTTTCAATGCAGCAGCCAGGAAAAGCAATAACAAATTGCTCTGTAAAATCTTAAATATTTAATATATTTTTTCACTCAAATGAGAAAAGAGAGGTTTCTGGATACAGCAACTAAAACAATATGAAAATAATGAGGTTAGGAGTGATAATAATCTGAAAGGGAAGCAGTACGCATGCTTGTCTCAATGTTACTTATCCCTAGGTATCCATTTATGGCCACTGTTGGACTGCCCTGTCCCAGTGTGGCCATTTTTCTAGTGAAGTAGATGGATGTGTAGGTGTAGCAGTCCTTCAGAAATTCCTTCAGAATGCTCAGAAGCCAGTCATGATGGTGTGGCAGTTACCTGCTTTCATACATGCGGCAGCAGATAGCCCCTAAACTGCCGTGTGTGAGCATTAACACTTCTCACCAGGTGGCAACTAAACCTTTGCTTCCAGTATAAGGGTTCAGCATGGCGAAATTGCCATGGAACTTTGTGGAATATGTGTTGGTGCCAAACACTGTCAAGAACTGTCAGGAATGGTTAGAAGCAGATGAACTGGCTGCAGGAGTGGACGACTAGCCTATGTGGATCATAAAGGTTCCCTCTATTTTTTTTTTTTTTTCTGATTTTCTAAACATCTTCCTTTGATGTAAATCCATATGTTGTTTGCAATATAAAAGGAGGCCCTACAGTTCCTTTTATGTAATTCCCTGACAAGAAAAAATGCAAGCAACAAACTGATTAGATCAAATGAAGGTACGATACAAGCTATTACTGCTTTTATACATGCCATCCCTCACGGTATCCTAGCCCTGACCAGCTGTGCATCAATTCTTTACATAGTTGTCTAAATAACATCTGAAGTGTCATAACTATTTCATAGTTTCAGTGTATCTACTGCTACTAAAAGGTGCAAGAAACGGGGCTGTTCTGAAAAATCTTTAAGACTGATTCCATTCCGCATGTGGTGTATTTTAATAATATTTGAATGGATTTATTGTATTACTAGAAAATGTACATGAACATAAAAAAGTCCATTAAAAAGTGCTTAGCAGAAGCATTATTCTTCTGTTATTAACAATACAGTTAGAGTTCTAACTTTTATGTCTTCTAAGGGAAGAAGTGCTTTAATGTATTTTTAAGCATACTGTAAAAATCAAGTGATCAAGGAGAAAGTTTATCCATACAAGAAGAAGTCAAAACAGACCCATTCTAGCAATAAAACACCACAAAGTTAATAAAAAGTAAGTCTTACTTTTCATGTCTATTATATTAAATACCTTTTAATTAATCTTCATTATGAAGTAAGCATTTGGCTCTATGAATTAAATAGTAATTACACGTAACAGAAGGCATAACTTAGATGTAATTGCTTTATGAACTCTGTGTGCCTTATTCAGAGTTACTGTCAAGGTACTATAAAGAATACCAGGATATCAAATAAATATATCTCAAAGCATTCAAGGAATTGTTTTTTCAAAGCATATTAA
This sequence comes from Ptilonorhynchus violaceus, assembly GCA_013397565.1. Taxonomy (NCBI): domain Eukaryota; kingdom Metazoa; phylum Chordata; class Aves; order Passeriformes; family Ptilonorhynchidae; genus Ptilonorhynchus; species Ptilonorhynchus violaceus. Next base: position 355,050 of record VZRJ01011166.1, read on the forward strand.
ACCTGGAATGACATCTATATTTAAAGCAATTATATTGCTTATTTCCAGTATGCCTTCTCTAAAGTTTAAAATGTGTGTGTGTTTACATATATGTTCTTGTGAACATGAACTTTTGTATATGATGTAGTTGAAGGCATTTCTTTGTCCTGTCATTAGATATCACTTTTATCTTAAAGAAAAGGAAGACTAGAATTTGTACTTTTACACAACTTTAAAAAGATTGGGTGTGAGAAAAGGTTTGATTTAGATATGAAAGGGAAATAAACCAGACCCTTTTCTTTGACAGTTTCATCATTATTTTATGCAAAATTTTTATGGCAACAGTATCAAAAGCCTTAATTGGGAAGGCACCCCTACCCAGCTCCCCTACCTAACTCCCTGAAGGAATGTTACTTCATGGGCAACACATCACCTTCATTATTCAAATCGCATAGTGGTTGTATTTGCATAGGCTTATTTTTACTTTGCAAACTGGTTTTATGTTCAGATAGTTTCAAAGATAGTGGTTTTGTCATAGGCATCCCTAAGAGCACAAGATTTGGATTTGATAGACATGAAAAATACAAATAAGCAAAAAACTCATGGGACACCTGTCATGCATCAGAATATTTCTGAATTTCCTTTGTAAATTTATGCAGATATCTGCATATGTTTTATCTGCATGGAAAGAAGAAATATCATTTTAAAAAGCATTATTAAGGAAAAAATATTTTATTATTTATTTTTAAGAAGTTTATCTCTTATTATGGCAGTTGCCTGGCATCATTTTTCACATACTAAGCACTGAAGGACTACCTAGGTACTATTGAGAAGTGTCTAAAGTTTCTTTAGATCAGTGTCTATGTTAGTGGAAAGTAAAATTCTAAATTAGGCTATCCAGAACATAAAATTTATTTCATTAACTGCATGTTTTTATATAAGTAAATTAGTTTCTGACATAGCATCTTAGTTCTGCAACAAATAACTTCAAAGCACAGGCACGGGTAGAATACAAATTCAATTTCACTCTAGATATAAAACACTGGGTATTATCTTCTGCTACAGCAGGACCATCTGGAGCCAGTTACCCAGGACCAGGTACCGGCGGCATTGAATATCCCCAGGGTGGGAGACACTACTACCTCCCTGGGTTACCTGTGCCGGTGTTCAGCCACTCTCACAGCAAAAAAAGGGTTTCCTGTTGTTCAAAAGGAAAGTCCTGTATCTCACTTAGTGCCCATTTCCTCTGCCACTGGGCACCACTAAAGAGAGTGACTCTCCTTAAAGTCTCCATCCTCTTTGCACTCTCCTTCTAGGTATTAGTACAGGTCTCTCAGCCTTTCCTAACAGGAGAGATGCCCTAGACACGTCTTCATTTTTCATGGTACTTTGTAGAACTCTCTCCAGTATGTCCACGTCTCTTGCGTACTGAGGAGCCGAGAGCTGGACACAGTCCTTCAGCTGCCTCCCTAGTGCTGAGCAGAGGGGAAGGATCACCTCCCACTACCTGCTGGCTAAGCTTTGCTAGTGCTGCCCAGGATACCATTGACCCTTTTTGTGGTAAGGACCCGCTGCTGGCTCATGTTCAACCTGGTGTCCACTAGGAACCCCAGGTCCTTTTCTTCCAAGCTGCTTTCCAGCTGGCTACCCACCAGCACATGGGGCAATGGTATCTTAATTCGAAGTCTACAGTTCCCAGACCGTCTGTGAATTCAGTAAGAACATGCAGATAGATATTAAAACTTAATCATAGAGTATGCACATGTGTATAGAATACTTTGCTTTCAAAGATCAAAAGCATCAGTGTTTTGTGTAATGGGATTTAATATAGGGCAGAAAGGAGTTTTTCACCATGGTATTAATATTAAAGTTTCTACCCTGATTCTACTGCACGTTTGTTCTTTTTTTTTCTCAATTGCATCAAAACCCACAGTCAATATCTATTTCTAATATATTTTTAAGAGCTTTTTTTTTCCCTGAACAGTGCAATTTCCCATAAATTCACCAAAATTAATAAATACCTTTGCTGAAAAATCTATGGCAGTAACAAAATCCCTGAAGGACTTGGAGTCGGACTTGATAATCCTTATGGGTCCCTTCCAACCTGAGATATTCTATGATTCTATGACATTACATACTGTAAACATTAAAACCTTACCAAAACTCGTATAGTCTAGTCCCGTTTGACTGGAATGTCCTTTTGCACTATGTGTTGGTGTACAACTCTTTCTGGGTATTCCAGGCTTCTGGTTTTTTGCTCCTGGTGGCCATTCATCCCCTGAAAATCAAATGAGAAGGGCTGAAATTGGATCATTCTCCTTCATCCTTTCCCCAGCATTATCTGTGGCTATTGCTTCTCCTGTTTTGCTTATATCAGCTTCCTTAGTGACCTTTATTGAGGAGAAAGTATCCAGTAGACATAGCTTAAGCAAGGCAAGGCCAATACAGTGGCAATGGAACCAGTGCTGTAGCACTGGATATCAGACTGTGACACTGGAGAGAATTGCCAAATCTATGGCCAACCATGATATGGTTGGTGAAATGGAGTAAAAGGGAATTCATTATTCATTTACTCTGCATGTTACCGTGCTAGTGTTTCCCTGGGACATGCACACACACACATACAAGTTTTTCCTTATTCAGAAAATCGTTTAGTAGCAAAGTTATTGACTGATCTTCACCGTACTAAAAGCTGAGCATTTTTACATTTAACATACAACATTTACTAGTAAGTGAAAAGTATTCCCATTAATAATTTAAGCTAAACCATATCTGTCAAAGTAAATGAATGAAGTACAATTCACACTGCTTTATTCTGGTATTACTTATTGTGTGTGTTTACTTCATTTCTGTTTTAGAAGACTGACTAATCTTGCTGTGGTTTAAGGGAATGAGCAAAAACGTCTGTTAGATTACTTGAGAAGTTACTAGTTTTGCAGCTAGCAGCCCATGTACCAATTACAAAAATAAAAAGCATAACAAGAAAATCTACATTTTTGCATAAATTAAATGTTTTGTTCAGGACTTTGGTAATTTGAAATAATTACCATGTGTAAGAGAGTTTTCTCTGAAGGCACTCTCTGCATTTGGTACTCATATGGGTTTAAAAGTAAAACAATATATCTGAATACTGCTCAGTACCGCTGTCAGCTAATAATGAGTTCACAGACAGCAAAATTGCAGCAAGGAGTGAGTGGGTAAATTATCCAAGTTACTGACTGCCTGGTGAAAGAGGCAATGAGTCCAGGCTGCACTGATTTCTGCATGTACCTCCCTTTCTGCTTCTCTATTACAAATTGGTGTTTTCAGCAATGCAGTAGGTTGGAAGATACGCTCATTATGGAACTGTATTAAATGGTACTGTCTTAAAATTACTTAAAGTTTTCCTGACAATGCCATTCTGAAGTTATGTAATCTTTTAAGCTGGTATCTCATGTGTTGGTGATCTTGATGCAATTTTAGACTCAATGTGAAACTAAAAAGAAAAATACCATTTAAAAACAGTACTCTCCCAAGTATTGCCATATTTAAACAAAAAAGTAAATTTCATACCGTCAATTAAAAATAATGGTGATGGTGGACATTTAAAATCTCATTCCTTATATGTGTTTTTGCTCTGTTTGAACTGCATGGGATATTTTTTGCTGTTGTTGTTCTTGGTGTTTTATTTTTCTGCTTAAAAAATATCCAAATATTTTACTTTGATGATCTGTTTCTTGGGCTCACTGACTTAGATAGTCTCTATTCTGACTCTCCTGTCACAGTAGAGTCTGTGATTTATCTGTTTTCATATCCGTGAAGATACAGCCTTAACTAAGTGGTCTCTTGCATAATCAGACTGGCTTGGAGTTCACTAAATGTAATCTTACACTGTGTATCTCAATTAATCTTGCAGACTGTGGCTAATCACATCCCCACCAGGCAGACTTACATATCTCACCAAGCTGGATTATTAAAATCCATATTTCACGTTAACAGCCATGTGTGTGAGATTAGTTTCTAAGTAGTAATGCACCTGCCATAAATACCTCATATCTGGTATCTTCTGAAATACTGCTGCTGTCAAAGATGAAAAAGCATGATGTGCATTCAAAACTAGTTTACATTTCTTTTTTATGGGCAAGCGATTTTTTTTCTGGAGTCCTTTGCTTTGTTCTGATACACCTGAAAATCTATAGAGCACAGAATGTAATGAAGACAGAACTTGGTAGAAGATATATTCTGGAAGGATTGATAGAAGAATGTGATTATAGTAACTTTGTTCATTTTTTATCATTTCAAGTAAAAGCTTAAGTGAGAAAACCTGCATTAATTCAGGTTCATACCATTAGACATACATTAAGGGCTAAATTCCATTTTACAGTAAAACTTTTTAAATCTGGAGTAACTCCAGTAAGCTCAGTTGGCCTAGAAATTGCCTTAGCATTGTCATTTTGCTAATTACATCCTAGGATAAAACACTTTCCATCCGATCAGTACACTATTAGCAGATGATCCAGACACTGAATCTTGGAGTTTCAACTCTCTTGGGTCTGTAAAGGCAACTGACGCTATACTTCAAGCTAAATACTTTTAAAAGGCAGAATTTCTGTTTAACTCCCTGTATTCCTCAATACAATTGCTGCACTAATGCCTGGGATTTGCAGTAAAGACCAAGCAGGCTTTTCTCTCCGAACATTGCTTAAACGATGTCTATGGTTTAACAGGATGTAAGAAGAGTTAAAAGTCTACGGCTCAAGCAAATAGGCTTTGCACAGAATTGCTGAATGTGATGATGCTTTACTTCAAGGAAATAAAAGAAATTAGCATGTTTATTATTTTCCTAATGCACTGCTCCTTAATTTAACTTCTCATTCTTATGGGAGTGCGTCAAGGTCTGTCTGCGTTCAGGCAAGCAGTGTTTGTCTCACAGCTGTCTGGTAGAGGCAGCTCAGGCTGACTGGTGAGATTGATGGGCACAGTCCCTGTCCTTTCACAACTTTCCAGGCTTCCTGTTGGGTGAACGCTTGAAAAACCCCTGCTTGCAGCTCACAGATTCTTGACAGATAAAACCACTGTTCTGGTGATTTCCAGCCTGATTGTTCCATCTTTTCTAGTGGCCAAAAGCTGGTTTAGAGCAGCTACATTTCACTGGCATCTTCATTGATCATTCAGTATTGGTGTGTGCTTCTTGGAATTTTGGTGCCCGGAGGAGGTAGGGAGGCAGTCGAGAAGGAGAGGGGCTAGATATTCCAATCATAGTCTGGAGTTCTGTTAAGGATCATATAGTGAATTCATAACTTTACAAAAAAACCACAGGCTGTCTAAGTAGGCTCTTAAAACCATATTTTTGCAGAATTTTCCTTTGAGAATCTTTCTCTCATTCAAATGGAGATGTAAACTGACAAAAAATATAGTCAAAAAGTTTCTGTTTTCAGGGCTTCCAGTTGTCCTTCAGGTCTATCTGTTACTAAATAATTCTGCTAAAATAGTTTTGGTTTAAGATTTTAAAATTATTTTAATACTGTGATTATTGCAAGAGAGCAGAAAAATACATTATTATTTGAAAATTCAGTGCCCATTGATGATTGTGTAAAAATTCAGTGCCAGTTGATGATTATGTATATATTCAGCAGCATAATTTCAAGCGTACAGTGTAAATATGCAGAAATAGTGGACATAAAAGGAAAAGATTTTGGAAAATGACAGTCGCTTATGCATTACAGATACATGGGTCAGAAAAACCAGCTGATTGTGCCATATATTGCACTTGTGACAATTACGGTTTTGAAGTTGCATTTCAGAGTGTGTGTTCCCTGGTACATTGAATTCTGAATAACAGTACTGGTCCATTTTTAAATTTTCCTAAACACTGTTTTTATTTTTATATTACAAGTCCATCACAATCTGAGAGAGTTATTTGGATTTATTGTTGCTTATCTTTTGCAAACCTTCATATGAAGTCATATCAGTCACAAATTGCTGCTAATATTTTGAAGCACATCACAGAAAGTGGCAAAATGCATCAAGACAAATCAGACACCATACAGCTTGGTAACTGCTGAACACCCTCCAGAGACACACAAACAAGAATAAGAAATATTCTCTAAGTCCTGAGGTCAAATGCTTTACCTAAGAAGTGCATTAATGCCCTGGAGAAGTGCTGCTTTGAGAGTTTAATTTCTTGTAGGCAATAGAAATAAGGAAAACAAAACACAGCAAAAGCCATCCAACCTTATGCATCCACTGACATAAAATGCCGGGAGAGTATAACATTGTCAATAATATAGCAACTCCTAGGAACCTGTTGTGCTGGGCATTTTGCAAATTCAGAACAAATAACTCCTGCAAGGAATTTATTACCCCAAAATTAGTAGTCAGGAGGAGAGCAGACCGACTGCCTGATGTAATCAAGAATCATAACTGCACAGGGTCTCCAGATCTGGTCGTAAGTAACTGTAACCACAACCTTATAATTTTTATACAAATTATTCTGCAATGTAGATTTTATGTCCCTCTTAGCCACCTAGTCAGCCCTTTCCATTTATCTATACTGTATCCATCAAATTATTATTTGATCACTTTTTGGTATTTAAAAACTGAAATATGCTGTGGTGATGTTAGGAGCTGTTGGGTCTCTGGCCACTGCTGGGTTTCAGATGGAATAGGTCACAGCAAAGTGACTGACCACCCCCAGCCCCCCAACCAAATAGGTGCGTGTGGTGATATTTGCATAAAAAGCTAGACTAATATTGTGGCTAAACACATTTTTAATCTTAGCTGTCATTAATGACAATGTTCAATTGCACATAAAGGTGATTTTGTTTCCTTCTCTTAATATCTTTTGGCTGTTTAGTTGCTGAGAGATGACCATGAAAATCCTTCCTTTGGTTTGATATCACTCTACCTGCAGAGCATGATAAATTATGTTATTAGTATCAAATCAGTGTTAACCACTGCTGGAAGCAGGGGAGAATAGAATTTTTAAAGTTTTAATTATTAAAGGTCTTTTCATTCACTGACTGCCTTAATTTGCATGAAATATGTGAAGACTTCTAGAACTTGTTTCAATTTACTGCATTCATTTGCTTCAAATTACATATAAGGCAGCTTAACCAAACTAACCAATCTGCAGAACAATTAAATTTCTAAATATATGCTATTTAATTGTCAAGCAAACAGTGTTCTACATAAGAGGGGATACTAGTGCCTGGGGAAGAAAGGGATAAATTTGTAGACTGTTTCTCCACCAGGAAAATGTTTTTACCCACAATATCTTCCAAATGCCTTATAAGCCACTTTCAAGTAACAGTTTTACCTTGGACTTTCAAAATAAAGATTGTCTGGTTTTAGCTGGAGACAGAGGAAAGAGGATTTGATGTGCTAAAGGTTTGCAACAAGCAAGCAGAAAGAAATATAAAGGTAGATCCCAAAACTACTTATAGCCTACTCAGAAACTAACACTCAAATCTGTACAGAAAAATAGCCTGTAGACTCCCCATCAGCATGGAACTTGCAGAGAGAATATAGGAGTGTTACATTTTGCTCTTAAACTGTTAATTTGTATGAACAAAATTATGTGAATGTGAGACAACACAAATAAATTCAAAGTTCCTTAATAAGTGAATAACTAGGTTTTGAAAAGAATCTAGACTCCTGCATTTCCACATTAATGCCATTACCAAGAAGCTTTCTGATTTTCTCTCCTCTGCCTGAAGAATTCTCAATTAATTAGCTAGAGACGATTTCATCAGAAAACCTGAGGAGACCAGTCCTGAGAACAATCTGGGCCTCATGTATAGGCTGTCTGGCCAAATAGGAGGATCAATTTTCAGACTTGAGTCTGAATCAGAAATTCAGGAAATTTGAACCTATTCATCATATTCACAGGTAGCTCTGGCTTCTCTTCAAACCCAGAATACTGCCTGCCTAAAACTTTTTATTAAAGCATGCCACCAGCTCTGTCTTTTTCTTTAAATCACCACTTCATAAAAGATAATGCAGAATTTTCTGTAAACATGTTATCTGTTGTCTTTTCCATGTCAGCCTACTAACCACTAGTGCTGTTCAAAAAGCTGAGTCCACAGAACATACACCTGCATGATTTCTGCTCTTGATTTGCTGTGCCAGTTGTTCTCCTGTCCTGGGATTAAAATATCCAAGGCTATATTATTTTAATAAAAGCTGAGGTGACAAAGTGAGCACCTGTATTTTTGTTCGCTCCACCTGCTTGTCCTGGTACTCTGCTGTCTTATCTTACTGCAGCAGCAAAACCCATGTGGCCACCATTAGTGAAAGTACTGTCTGTTCCACACAGCTTTAAATGTTATTCTTTACTTGAGGAGAAAAAAAAAATAATTCAAAAACATTGAATCCAGACAGCTGTTTTTCCAAATTATTTTTTGTTTTCTAAACAATTTTATACTTGATCCTCCTCTTTCAGATCATGAAAGGATAAACTACTGATCTAAATGAGGGTCAACCTTGGTAATAGCAGAAATAACACACTGTGTGTAAGAAAAAATATTTGGAAAAAAGCCCCAACCTCTCCCCAAATACATGTAGAAAATAGAAAAATTATTTTCTCCAGCATCCTTAAGAACTCGATTATTTGAAGGGTAGGTTAGAATAACTGCTTAAGAAATGCCCATGTGTAATTTTATCAGTGGCTGTAAATGAATGTGAACAGAAAGCAGATATGGTTAAAGGCATGACTGGTGCTGCCAACAATGGAGTTAGATATTATCAAAGAATCATGGAATCATTAAGGCTGAGAGGGATTTCAGGAAGTGTCCAGTCCAACCACCTGCTCACAGCAGGGTCAGCTTTAGGGACAAACCAGTTTACTCAGGATGTTTTATCCAGTCAGGTCGTCACAACCTTCAGTGGCAGTGACTGCACAGCATTTTTGTGCAACCAGTGTCACTGGTGGACCTTCATCATTGGGAAGAAATTTCTCCCTATAACCAGTCTGAACTTCTGTCTTATCAATTTGCGTCCACTTTATTTCACCCTCCCACCAAGCTCACTGTGAAGAGCCCAGGCTCCGTCTCCCTGGGAACCTCCCATAGGCACTTGGGCTCCTGTTGGGAGCCAGCAAAAGCCATCTCTGCTCCAGGCTGTACAAATGCAGCTGTCCCAGCCTCGCCTCACAGAGCAAATGCCCCAGGTCCTGTTCTGATATCTATCTGATATCTAGTTGGTTAATGCCTTTCTTGTAGTGGAGGGTCCAAAACCAGAAACAGTTTCTAGATGGATTCTTACGAGTGCCAAGTAGAAGGGGGTTAACACTTCCCTGGGTCTCCTGGCTCTGCTGCTTTTAATACAGCCCATTCTGCTTTAGTTCTCTTTGCTGCCAGGGCTCAGCAAGGGCTCATGGTTATCTGAGGGCTCATACTGCAGAGATGCTCCCCAGCCTGCAGGTCTGCAGGAGCAGTTCTTTTGTAACCAAGACACATCAGTGGAGAATTAAAGCAAAAACCCTGAACCTGACTATTTTTGTCTTCACTTTGAAGAGGTAAAGGCAAGCAAGATCAAATAGTAGACTAATAGGACAGTCCTAATTAAAAAAAAAAGGCAAAAATTGCAATCCGTTTTTTTAAGAATTGTAATAAAAGAAATATATGGTCTTGCTATTTCTGAAGCAGCTGTAACCCCAGACCGTTCTTCTAACACCATTAAACTTAAATGTTAGTCTTGCAATTATGTGCACTAACAACACAGGAGAGCCTGCAGACACAGAATTACGTGACTCAATTTAATACATGATTGCTAAGGCATGTAAAAGTGTGTGTGTATTTAGCCCAATATGACCTAAATGTCTTAGACATATATGAAGGAATAATAAATTAAATTCAGCAAGTTTTAATAGAGCCATGCACACAGAGGTGTCATCCATTTCCATACGCTTTCCTTCCATGCATCCTTATTGCACTCCAGCTTCTCAGGCTTCTGTCATTCCTGCTAAATGAAACAAAGTCGGAGTCTTTCCTCTCTCTGTTACCATTGCCACTCAGAACAATAGTATTCCCTAAATTCGTCATTGAATTTTGTATACTTGAAACATAAGCTGCTCCAGAAAGGTACATCAGTAGGATGCAAGTGACCCGTGATTGAGTGGAACCTCTCAGGACACTAAAACCTTCTCTGTGGCCAAGTATACAACAGCTGTTTTGCAAAGCTTGTACTTAGGGGGGATCGCAGTTTCAGTTAACTAAAGGAGACCTCTTATCTTCACTGACAGCATTATATACTTTAAAAATAGTTTCACTTGTTTGTTCTGACTTGGCATCATCTCTATTATCATGTTTCTATCAGGTCTGTGTGTGTCTCTGTCTGCTCCTGTTCATTGCTTACGCCTGTACAAATTATCCCCTCCTGCCATGCAAAGATCCTTGATTGGATGACCTTAATGAAGTCCTCAACTCCCACATAACCTTAGACTCTGCATTTTACTCTGAATATTAAATATGTTGTTTGGGTTTATGTATATTAAATATATATTAAGCAGAGTAGTATGAAGTAACATGGCTTATGTATTTGGTACTGATGAACAAATGAGATCTGCTGTGTGCTTCAAGGAACTACATTTTCAAAGCGTAATACTACAGACACTTCTGAACCTCCAAAGACCATCTTTAAATATTTTTCTGTTTAGATTTTTCTTGCTCTTTCAGGACCTGTTAAAATGATGTAGTATATATTAGTCTTCCTGATACATTGACTTTAATAAAGTTTGCATTACACGCTAAGTTCTCCTATTGCTTTTAAAAAGAACCCAAAGTTTACCAAGAGTATTTTAACAAGTTAACCCAATATTATTTTTTATTTTTTTCTGTTGCTATAGATATTATATCAGTTCTTACTTGTTTATATTAATATTCTCATGCTATATTCTCTGGAAACATCAAAAAAGTGAGAATATATTTTTCTCTAAAATGGTCTGGACTGACAGATACTACTAAAGCATTTTTGTATTCGATGGAGACACAGCTTCAGAACTGACTTCTTTTTATTATCATGGCTAAAAGCAAAGTCAGAACCCCATAAATGTCACTGGAAGGAATTCCTTTATTAAATTAGAGACAATTATGCTACTTTATAAGGAAGTAAAAACTCAAAATATTTTTAAAAATCATATGATAAAGACAGTCTTAGCTTAGCTAAACAATACATGTCCATCCATCCCCCCCAAAAATAGAACAATACTCATGTTTTGCTTCTGATTTTAGAATTACATATATTATGTAGAATTTATTTTACCCATCTTTAGGTTTCCACTTCTGAACTAGTCATCTTCAGTTCTGCTCATAATTTGAGAAAGAAAGGCACTTTAAGAATAGAATTAATCCACTTTGTTGGGAGATTAATGATGCTCTTCACCTCAGATATATTTATTTTCCTTCACTCACTATAAAATGTCTCTGAGTGATTTGCATAATGTAGGCACCTGCACTTGATTGTGTGAATCCCATCCTATTGCCTTTTTATTACAGGAGTGATATGTTGTCAGCTCCAGTGTTTTTAATAATTTAATATTACAAGGTACACACTGTTTATCATGCATTGTAGTTTTACAAATTCCACACATCTATTATTCCCACATTGCAGGTAGAATTTACAGTCCCCTCAAAAGTAAACAGAGATCCAAAGATGCTTTTGAGGGTAGAAAAAAAAAATTTGATTATGATCAAAAAATAATCATAATAATAAGAAAATCATAATGCAGAAAAGTTTGTCACTTCCTCTTTTTGGAGTTCTTTAATGGGTTTAAAATGAAAATAGATAATTAGCTATTATATTTTTTCAGTTGATCATACAGTTTTAACCATCTACTTTCTAACCAAGAGTGTAAGAAATCCTTATGTCATAACTATGATTCAGTAACTTTTTTCTTATTTCCTCTGCAAAATTTTTATGAGGTACAATTTGAGAATTTTGTACATTTCTCTGGTATTCATATAAGTGAGACAAGATTTACCAGTACCAGATCTGCCACTGAGCCATAGGAAATCCACTGCGCATTGTATGATAACACATTTCTGATCTGGAAACATCATATTTCTATTCAAACTGTGGTGTGCCAGCTGGTTACACTGTCAAAGTAACAGAGCCTGCAACAGACTAACCAGGCCTATATTTTGATTTCTGAATGCTATCATTGCATTTATACATTTGTAGCCAAAACTATTAACAGACTTCACAAACAAAATTACTTGAATCTAATATTTCAGATACCCGTTCAGTTCATCATAGTAACTAGCAAAAGTATATGAATTAAACTGTAGGGTACTGAGGGTTTTCCCCTATTTGGTGGTTTTTAGTGTTTTATTAACTGGTAATTAGCTAGTTGATTGTTGTTTGAAAGTGATTAATTTGAAGGTGAAATCTGAGACATACATAAATGGGAGGAAGACTGAAGTGAAGAGTATTTTCAGTCTACACTAGGAGAAAAAATTACCTTTAGAAAAGTGGCAACATGCCAGCTTCACTGATAATGGTTTGTAATTAACTTCAACAGCAGGCTGCACACCTGCTTCAGAAAGTCTAAGGGTGTAAATCACTATCCCCTGAACTCCCTAACTGATTTTAATTTTAATTTTCTTACTTGGGCCCCCAAACTCAGCACCACAGGGACAGATGGCTTAGCAGTACTATGCTTTTAAGGAGCAGAGTTCTACAATTTCTTTGAGAGAGGAAAACATCCCACTGTGGGATGAGGACAGACTTCTCCCATAGGCCGTAAGTTATTCTAGTGCTTATAATAATTTTGCTGATCAGGTTTTTAAGCTGATGCTATGAAAGTAAGTGTACTTCTACAACAAAACCCACTGCAACTTTTTGAATCTAGGGAATATACACAGTGGGTCAAAAACCATGTTAAAAAGCCCCCACCTGTGATATAAATGACACCCTTAGCAACCTCATTTAGTGCGGTCTGTCAGTTTATTGCAAAGCTCTGTGAAGTTAAAAATGGAAAAACATATATTTAAAAACTGCTGTATTTATGGTCGAAATGAAAAGACTGTGCTTCACTCAGTATTTAAACTGATCTCATCAGAGCCTAAAACACACTACATTGGCCTATTTGTGATATTTGTCGTGAAGATTAAGCACACATTTATCCTCAGTATGGAAGATATATTTATTTGTTTTTCCTTGGAGACTAATGGAGTTTAACACATTTTCTTGCGAAAAATTTCGAGATTATCCATATATTACAAATGATGAAGCTGAAGCAGAAACAAACTAATGGATTTTTCTGTCTCTGGAATTAGCTATAAAACCTAGTCCTTATTTTGGTATTCAGTGCTGATCATAGAGTGTATTTAAATACTTCTTTACAAAAACCATTGGTGCTGAAAATTGAAAAAAAAAAGCCATGAAAATTTCTAAAAGGCAAAGCTAGGATAATGTTTTGCAGTAGTAGTGGGTAATTTTTAAGAAAAGTTCAATCCTACTCTGAAGCTTATTGCACTTTCCTTTTTTAGTTCCTCTAGTAAGTGAAGTTGCAGTCTTTTGCATTGCTGTTTCTTGTCTATACACAAATAGTTTAGTAATACTGAGCTAGCATTTTTCCCCTCAAAAATGGAAAACTAAAGCAGAAAGAGTTCGACATGGTGTGACTAATCTTAGAAACTTTGAAACAAGCCTTGTTTCTTGCTCGTAGAGCTGAGTTATTTCTTCCTTGGTTGTTGTATTGGTTTTGCTCCTTTCTGAAGCTGTTAAATAAAAAGTCCCTAAAAGTATGGATATTTGCCACTAACAGAGACCTCTGGTCTCCTTAAGGTCCTTGGATTTTCAAAAATTTGAATATCCAGAAGTGCATGAATATTTCAAAGACCATTTATGCTGCTTCATCTCTAAAATTAGTCAAGTAAGGTTTATCCATCTTGGCAAATGTCTAGAGTTTGAGGGGAAAAGAGGTGCATGCTTAGGTGAGAAAGTGGTATATTTGCAGTTAAACATCTTTTCTTTTTTATTAAGCAGTCCAGGTTACTGTGTCTTTGTAAATCAGGAATGTTATTTCACGCATAGCATTAAGAAAGAGCAGCACATAGTGATGCTAATTTAATATGACTTAGATACTTGAATTATTCAATAAAATACTTCATTATTCAATAAAAATTTATATTGAAAAATTGAAGGCCAGCTCTAAGAGTAATTTCAAAAGAATCAGCACCTACTATACACATATTTAAAATTAATTAAATATAGAAGAATATTTGTTGACTTGATAAAATTTTAGATGGTAGTTTATTGATGCACATAAATGCTGGTAATAGGCATCTGAATAAATATTTAATCATGTTTGTAGTCAGTGTAACATTTTTAATAATTAAGATGATGTTAGCCCGATAAGAAAGGCTTTCTCATGACGAGTCTATTTTTGAAAAAATAAATGGATTTCAAACAAAAAATTACATGACTTTAAAATGTAGTTGCTTTTTGTAGAGTAAAAAATTGCTGCTCTTGTTTGGCAATTGGTAGTGGCTGAAAAAATTCATGAAGTAATAGAGTTGGGTTTTGTATACTGCATGAGCTCAATTTTAATGACATTTTCACTTCTCTTCTCCAGTTCCTTTTAATAGCACTTTAAATCCAGATTAGTTACATGCAGAGAGATCTTTTGAAGATCACATGTGTCTCTGGAAAAGCACTTTCTGAACTGCATTCCTCCAGAAATTTCTGCAGATGTCATCACTGAATCACACCCTCAAGCAGCAAACACCCTTATCCTACATAGTGAGAGATTTAATGAGAGGTTCTAGACTTTTAGAGACCAATTTTTCACTACATATTACATAACTCACAAATAAAAGTAATCAATGAGCTTCTTACAGAGCATTGAATTCCTGAGAATGGTCATGGATCTCTAGGTTTCAGTCATAATAAAATAATAGGAAACAATAGCTATTTTATAAATGCATCTACACAGCCCCAGATGCACTTTTTGAATAGTTCATAATACAAAAACTACTCAAACTTTTCCGTGCAAATATAATGATAATGACTTTTGTGGTTTCTTCAAAAAAACCTTTTGTTTTTTAAAATGTGACAAGATTCAATATGTAACACTTGAACTAAGCAAGACCTTGTCTTATTATCTAAATGAATTACTGAAGTGTCATCCTGCATTGCTTGAGCAATCTGTTCTAAGTAGTCTTGAAAAAATAATTTTTCTTACACTCTTACATTTGACCGGTCCCCCATACAGGAATGAATCTGTAATTAACTAGAAATTATTACTTCTCTACTGTATGAAATATGCAGCCTAAACAGTCACAAAGTTCTGAAGTCTGCTTTTGAGCTTGCGAATACTAGTAGGGACATTTTCATATTTTCTCGGGTGAGACATCTGTGCTATTGATGTCTTATTTCTCTGCCATCTGAAGTTCTTTTGTCTTCTGCAAGATACCTTCATTCAGACGTGCCACACAAAGAACACTTAGTCCTCTTTAAAGGGAGGTGTAGTCCCTTTTACTCATTTCCATGGGATATCATGTGTTATACTAGAAGTTATCTTTACTCTTTACTCCTACTGAAGTATCAGTAAGCCTCATTTTCTGAAGTTCAAGCTCTGTAACGCTGCAAAAATCCTTTCTTTACTCCTTTCCACAAATCCTACATCGAGATATGAATCTTTCATTGCATAACAAGTTCTCTCCAAGATAAGGATCATGTTTTAATAAATATAATAGGAATTCACTTTCCCAAAGGGGGAAAAAAAAAAAAAAAGAATGGATATCACTTTGTTAGATACATGGGTCACTTCTTCTTCAAGAAAACTATTAGAGATCTGAAATCTGGAAATTTACACTGAAAATTTGCTGCGTTTGTGACATAATTTTACAGAGTGGAGCACTTCCTATATAAAGGAAGGGGAAAGGAAAGACAGATGTAATGCTTCTATTATTTTATTTAAATAGCCATAAGATTAAAGCTTTTATTCCAAATTTCTCATTTTACCTAAAAACAATATTGTACTGTAGCTCGTGTATTATCTAAGTGGTAGGTAATACAAATACACCAGGCATACAATTAGATGATAAGGTCTCTTGAGGCACCTCTTTGATCTTTATTTCATCTTATTTCTCTAATTTATAGTAGGCTGTTTAATAAAGATGCCTAAAATACTGTGTGTTATTGCTGAGCATATGACCTTCACAAGAATATGTAATTTCTCATTTTATCTGGTTCCTGTCAATTTTGAAAACATTATATAATTATGCAAATTGCTTTGCACTCAGATTATTCAGTTTGTCTAATGTTAAGCTTTTCATTTGCCTCATACATGTCACAACAAAGTAATACAAAAAATTTGAAGTGATGCAAGCACAGTAAAGATTCCCCTTAAAGCGGTTTCTAAAAATTTTAAAAAACATCTTTAGCAAGTTCATTATCATAATATTATTTCCTTTTTTTTTTAGAAGTATAGTTATTTCTTCTTGGGTTAAGTGTTGAGAAACTGTGGTGTACCCCTGCTGGAAGTAAAATGGTGTGTAGATTTAAGGCACAGACCTCAAAGGAATAAAGCAAAGAAATAATTTGGCCAATATTTCTGGGTTTATTATTTATCTCATCATCATTTTATCTCTTTCCATAATATGACATTGTCCTGGGTTAGTTATGTATTCTATTACCACCCACAAAAAGCTGGATAAATTTCATAATTACACACCTGGGACTCCTTATCTCAACTGAGATAAGCACTCCAACTGACAGGAAGCACCACCCACCCTGGTTATCTGATCTCAGGTAATGGCCCATTAGCACCACCCAGCTGATTATCTGATCTCAGGTAATGGCCCATTAGCACCACCCAGCCTGACTAATTAACCTGAACCCCATCGAACCCTGGGGAGCATCTCAGAGGAGCCCAGGGCTCATCCAAGCTCATTACCAAAGCAACCAATAGAACATCGGGAAGATCCTCTTCCATTGTGAAAGTCCCCACCCCTGGGGGAGGTGCCAGCCAAGAAACACAGCATAAAACAAGGGGTTTGGATCGGAGAAGGGCACCCTCGAATCGACGGGACTCCGCTCTCGGGACTCTACTCTCGACGGGACTCTCGACTCGACTGGACTCCACTCCTCGGAATTGGATTCAGCTACTCCACTCCACTCCTCGGAATTGGACTCAGCTACTCCACTCCACTGCCGGGACTGGGCTACCAGGCCTTCCTGCAGGACCAGTGCCTCACTGGACTGCACAGCTACCACCCTGCTCAACAGGGTGTCAGGTTGTACCGTGACTCTGTCGGTTTGTTTAAGCCCGTGTTTCTGTATTACTGCATTTATTTTAACCTTTTTTTATTAAAATTGTAATTTTGACCTAAAATCTCTCGAGGTATTCTGTGTGGGGTTAATTTCCCCTGCTGGTTTACAGCCAAACCAGCACAGACATTCACCAAGTGAATGATTTCTGCCAGATTGGACAGAGATGTCTCAGAGACAACTGAGCTCCTCCAAGCTCTGTGACAGAAGATATCCAGGCAGAAGTTCAATAAGGGCTGCAAACACATACTGACAGATAAAAACAAAAAAAGATCTGAAGTCAAACATTGCTTGTTTTCTCCTCCGTGCTTTTGTCATAAGTTTTGTCAGAGAATTCCTTCCCACTGCATGAAAAGGAACCATACTGATTTTTGCTTTTTCATTGGCTTGTTATTAAATATAATCTTAATGAAAAAAATAAATTTTGTGTGATGAAAACCTAACAGTGTGATTTCCAAAAGGTGGAGATTCACAAGCTGCAGCGACATGATTTTTGCTGTGCCTATCTGGTGAATAGTTAAGTGTCTGACTGTTACTAGCCTGCAAACTTGGCCCTGGGAACATTCAAAATGCTACAATGCTGAATAGTCCAGAAAGCAGAATTCTAGCTCTATACAGCACTGTCAAACTTCTGAAATCATCTATTTCTGAATCTAGCCAGGGAAAAAAAATGTGTATGCATGACTTATCTAATCAGGCCCAGATGAATTCTCTCACTTAACTTTCCAAACCCGAAGATCAAATATGAAAAATTGTCTTCTCTTAGACATATTTGAAGAATAAAAAACCTGAAAAATAAACATAAGAAAAACAATATTTGTTTCCAGAAGTATTCCAAGACAAAAAGAGAAGTTGCATTGTTCAAATAAACCATTTGCACAGCACTGACTACAAATGGTGTACAGTATGCCACTCCTTCCTTTAATAACCAGGAATTTCTGACAGGTTGATTGTTTTCAGTGAAATCTGATTATAAAATACTTGCTCGTAATTACTTCAGAGCATTTGTATGAAAAAAAAAAGTTTGTAAAATCTGTTATCTGTTTTAAACACCATACACTAAAATAAGATATTATTTTTAAAAAAATAGAAGTTTGAAGAATGAAAACACCAACGTTTCCTAATTATGTGAATTAGCCTGGATACAGTATGACTGATTGTTAATTGCTTTTAAAGCATGTCAGAGTTCAGAAAAAAAAAAGTCTCAAACCCTTTTTCTTTGACCTTTGCACTTTAGGACTGACCCGAACAGCTCAAGTTTTTTCTTCTGCTCGTCATGTTCTATATCTGCTATCTGATCTTCAACTGGAATTTCTCTGATTTCACTAAATTAGGTTTAGCAGGCATCTAGGATAAATTTCTATATGTACCTATAACATCAGATATTAGATACAACATCAAATGCAGTCAGATTTCATGAAGACCAATCCAACTTTCTTTATTCTACCTGCTGGAAAATCCTTGTAAGCCTAGTGCAGGAGTATTGATCTATGAAGAACCTACAAATTCATGAAAGATCTCACACTTACAGAAAATTTATTTTACAGATTCTTACTTAAAGTGTACAGTTAAGATGTTGAACACAAGCTAGTAATAGTAAAAAGACACCAGTCTAGAGAAGTTATTAAAGAATAATGCAACTTCCATTGAAGTAAATTATATTGTTGAAAATTTGCCTGCATAAAAAATCAGAATTTAACTTGAAAGAGAAAAATAGCTCTGTGGTGCTGAATATCCAGTCTGCTTGCATGCAATTTCATAGACTCATAGAACAGTCTGGATTATAAGGCATTAAAGATCATCTGATTCCAGCCCTTTTGCCTGGATACCTTCTGGTAGACCAGGTTGATCAGAGCCCCATCCAACCTCACCTTCAACACTGCCGGGGATGGGACATCCTCAGCTTCTCTGAGCAACCTGTTCCAGTATCTCACCACCCTCACACTAAAGAATTTTTCCCTAATAGCTAATTTTCAATTTAAAGTCATTCCCCCTTTTTCACTTTTTTTCACTGCAACATTTATAAAAAATTTTTCACATACTGGAGACTTGCAAGTAAAATACAGGTGCTCAAAATGTTTTCTTGATAGATTACTAACAGATTGATTTTTCTTTTTAAAATAACCACTGATCAATTTTAAACTGTCAGTGAGGAAACTATCACCTGATGAACTGCTGTAATGATGTAAAAATCATCATATTTTAAACTTGCATATCCCTTTACTTTCCTTCTTAACCAAAATATGCTTTTTTTGACATAATCAAGTGCTCTGAAAATAGTTATGAAATATTTTATTTTATGGAAAGCTTCTACTCTGAAGTGCCAATCTTTTGTCAGATTTACATGAGGAATACACTTTCAGGACTGATAAAACCTCTCTGCGAGGTTGCCCATCTCTGTGTGATATTTCCAATACAGAAGGCTATACTTAGACAAAGAACCAATACATCTTTTTCTTCCTACCCTAACATTTTGACATTAGTCCTGGTTTATGCTGCTCAGCTGTCATCACATTCTACTTCAGAGAAAATCTCCACTCAGCACTTTCAAAACAAGATTTTTCATTGCATTTTTCAGAAATGTTGTAGAATATTTTCATGTGAAGGAAATTATTATAAAAGATTAAAAATTTCTAACATGGAGACAGACCGCCTGAATCATGACCTGAAAATCAAGCACGACATAAACTCATCAATGGACAACAGCTTTGTATTACGAGCTGGCATACAGAGCCAGGGGTTATATTCCCTCCTTCCTTTCCTCTTTCAGTAAGAATTACAACACAGAAATCCACATTTCAGTGTGCCCAGAAGAGCTGGTTCAGATAGCAAGAGTTCAGACTGGTTCACTGCATTTGGCTTCTGCTTAGTTTGTACTGTGATAGTGTATGAACATGAGAGCAGTTACTGTCAGAAGTATCATTCTCCCTTCTCAGAAAGGTTAGGCTGTCCCCCACAGTACTGACCAACTTCAACTCTAATTGAGCTTTGGCCACACAAATTTCCTCCCATACAGCAGCAAACAGCTGCATCTCTGTAGTCCTCCCTTGTCAATAATACTCCTAACACAGAGAAAAAAATCACAAAATGAAATGATTGAAAGTCAAAAAAGCTAGAAGAAATATATTTTCCCTAAGTGTAAATAAATGTTATTGAGTGCAATGGATTGCTCTCTATATATACTGTTAAAAGATTCACCCCATCATCCATTTAATATTTAATGTAGTGCCTTATGATTGGTATCTATAAAATAATGAGCCAACTGTCCTAGGATATTCTTTTCTATTTAACCTAATATTAAATATGATTATTTCTTTAAAATGAAGCATATTACAAAATGTTATTCTGAACCAACTCTGGAGTGCCTACTGTAAGATTAGAGTTAGTGGGAAAAGATTGTTTTAATGCTAATTCAGCTGATGTTAGAAGGACCATTTTAGTGTAGGAGGATCCCTGGTAGGGCAGAAAACGACCATGTGGCTGGATCTCTGCAACAAAGATGCTACAAGATCATAAAGCAGTAAGCTGAGTGAAGACTGGTGTCCTTTTGAATAACAGAGGGTAGACTCACCCCAAAGAGCTGTATCAAACAGCTCCAGGGTGTTGTCCAGGGACAACACGGCTTTGTTTCACTGACTTTAAAAAGGATTTGCATTTGCATCAGCAAACACTATTACTTGGCCTTCTAATTATAAAGCCTATTTTCAGTTTACACATCGGGATTACCACTTGCTAGTGAAAGGTCGATTTCTGTCCTTTGGACCAGAGATTGGAACCTATTTGAAAAAGCTGGATGTATTTCATTGTTTCAATAG
Source organism: Ptilonorhynchus violaceus (assembly GCA_013397565.1). Taxonomy (NCBI): domain Eukaryota; kingdom Metazoa; phylum Chordata; class Aves; order Passeriformes; family Ptilonorhynchidae; genus Ptilonorhynchus; species Ptilonorhynchus violaceus. Next base: position 376,100 of record VZRJ01011166.1, read on the forward strand.
TATCATGACATCTGATGTTTTATCAAACATATAACATATCAAAACTTCAAAACTCTTAGGCATCCAGCAAGAGAAAAGTAGTAGGAAAATTGTAGTAGGAAAACAAGACTGCTATGCATTAAATATCTCAGAAAGTCCTTTCTGAGTAGTTTGTCTACTTATGATGGTTAAAATTGTGTGCAATGACTTCAGCACTATTTGTTTGACTTTATACTGCAGAGGTGAATGAGTCATAAGGTGCCTGTGATTCTGATTTTGGGAGCTAAGAAAAGTAAATTACCTCCTTTCTTTTTCCCAAGAACTGTAAAAATTTTGTGCTCAAAAATACACATAACTACTCTTTATTATAGTGGATTTTTTTTCCGTTTGTTTTCAAGTTGGCTGATTAAAAAACATTAGAGACAAGTGCAACAGTGATGTGAAAATTGTGTTATGTGGGCATATGGAATAATGAGTTGTGTTTAATTGGGAAATAAGCATTATTTGAGACATTGAGCAAAATACTGTTTTATAGAGTGGGCTGAAGAAGAAAAAGTGCAAAAACCCCATTGTAAACTCTAGATTTTTGCAGTAACTACAGGGTGGTTTAGTGGTTATATGTGGTTAGCAGTTAGAGGCTATTATGTACATGCTCTTACACTGTCATTATCTCACAAAACCTCATATTTATGTTATTTACATCTGTGTATAATATGGAAATTTAGAAAGATATAGTTGGTAGTGTTCTTTATATGAGATAAATATTTGCTGATTTACATTCTATTTTCATTTATCTATGTTGCTAAAATAAAATACTGTTAGTACCTAAGTAGAGTTTTCAAAATGTTCCTTTAGACAGCCTGTTTCAAATTCCTTCAGCTTATCTTTATGGCTGTGAAAACTTTCTAGTCCTTGGTGGCTGGAGATTCTTCCTTGCCTTGCAGAGAATCTTATGATGTCTCTCCATGAGAGACAGAAACACACTGGCATGAATCAGACTCTTCCAGAGCAGTGTCATAACCCAGCAGCCTCCTACATGAGCTACAGGCAGAAAAAAATTACTCCATTTGGAAAGTTCTGAAGGGGTTTAGAAGTTCACAATATACACCCATCAGTCCTACAAGGTGGAAGCCACTTCTCCAAAAAGAAGGTAAAGTTTGAGTAAACACTAGGTTGGTACTCACTGGATGTGGATTTAATGTACTCTACTACCCTCTGTAAAATCCTGTACCACAGGATTTTTGTGTTAGCATGTACAATAGTTGTTTGAGATATGATTATTTTCATCTTTTCATCAAGGATGTGTCTGAGTGTAATAAATGCTTTAAGAAGTCTTCACTTGGGAAAGAATAGATTTAAGCATTTCTTAGACATTTTAATATTAAGATGAGGAAATGGGCTACCTGACTCTGTCTATGAAAAGCAATCTAAGATGTAAACCAAGCTGGAAGTCTGCCCTGGTAATATTCAGTAACTTTGTGTTTAAAATGCAAATTGAGGATGTGTCACTTAGATTCAGTTTATGCTTTTCCAGAGTTTGAACCTCAATCTTCCCAACCACAGATGAGCTTCTTAAACACCAGAACAGATTATAAGTGGACTCTCAGTAGTCTTGATGTTCCCTTTACCTCTTCCACCTCTGTAAATAACAAAATATAAATTGGAGCAGGGCCTTTAACAGCACAAGGGGATGCTCTCTTTGTTGAATTCTAGAATCAGTCTTTTATGCTTAGTAAAGATATATCTGAAAATTGAAAAGAACAGGGGCATGAACATGTTTCTCTCACATCTTATGTGAATGCCAGATATAGCTAAGCTTCTGGGTATTCTAGGATGCATTTCACTCTGATTATATCAGTATGTAAGAAGTTATTTCAGTAACTTCTAATAAAGCAACATTTTTAAAGAAAATTATTAAAAAAACCCAGTAAGAACAGGTGAACTCTGGGTGGAAAGCTGAGCAACATGATACAAAAGGACACCTTTTTTCTTCTAAATGGAAACTGTTATATCCTTTCTTAGGAACATTTTCTACAGAAAAATTGACCTCAGGTTTTTATGAACAGTGCCTTACATGTTGACAGCCCTACCTGCTACAATTCATATCCTGAAAGGGAAAGTTTTAAGATTTATTTACTTCAAACTATTTTTTTTTTATTTTATCTTTTCAAACTGGGACCTTTATTGCCACGGCAAGTTCATAAAGCAAGTTCATAAGCATCTAAAACCTGATGTGCAGGAACAGTCCAGAGGAAATGAAAAAACATGTCCTGTGATCTATTGGGCTGTTACTCTTCATGAGTGTTGGTAGTATTGGCAAACACACAATTTACTAAGCCATGAGCAATCTGGATTACTATGGACAGAATTAAAGACCCACAGCATAATTGTAGAAGACAATCTCTGGTTGCATTTGAACAGTTAAAAAAAAAAAAAAAACCACACTAAAAATTAGTTACACTACCCTTTTAGCACCAAGTTTTTCCATAAACCCATGCAAGCTTGAAAAGCTCTCAACTGGTATTAATGAACTAAAAATCTTGTTTTTTCAGAGCAATTAATGATGCCTTCATACTTCTCATAAAATTGGGACAGCTTTCCATAGATTCCCTCCATGTCATACTGGCCCTCAATTTTTGTCTGGGATCAGTGTAGTCTCTAGAACCCACTAATGCCTATGCCAAAATCTCCAGCAAAATTAGCACTGATTCTCAGTTCCTCTGGAAGTCTGAGTTAGTCAAGTGTGTCATGCGTGATTGTTCTTTGGGATCTGCCCATCTGATTGAAAATCTTTGAATCTTCTTCGACCATCTTCTGCTTCTAGAATCACAGAATGGTGTGGGTTGAGAGATGCTTTTAAAGATCATCTAGTTCCAACGCTCCTGACACGGGGTTTCCCTGGTAGTGATTTGGTGTGGAGAAAGGAGGTAGCAAACAAGAAATGAGGAGTAGAACAGAGGGGGTTTTTCTGTAAGCTCTACAGAAGTTCCTAGTAAAGGTCATTGTTGGTCATTTGTGCTCTCAATCAAATCAGTAGCCATGTGGTGGACATAAGCTCAGCTATTTCAGTGTAACTGTAATAATAACCTGGTGCAGAATTCTTTGAAAAGAGATTTTTCAAAGAAAGTGGAGGAAAATCTTACTACAAATATAGCAGCATACACAAGCAAGAGACCTTTCTTTTGTTCTACAATCTCAATATGGAAGAATTGGTGTTGTCTTCCAAACAGACAGAGATTTCTGTTTTGAGACCTTTGAACATTTACACAGCCCATAGGTAAATTTCAGAATTGTCACCATCTCCCTGTGTATTCAGATTTCAAAATTTTGCAGACTCCCGTTAGAACAAGGTTTTCACTCAAAGGTCAGGTAATGTTTTAAATTACTAAGCACAGGAGAGCTGGTGCTATTTTTTTAGTCTGAACCATGTATTTTTAGAGGTTAAAGTAATAGCAGCAGCTGATATTTCGTTTTGCTGTTAGTGAGTGCTCATCAATAATGTAATGGGCATATCTGATTCTACAAAAAAACAGGTGTTTTGGCCCAGTACCACACAGTATATCTGCTGGTGTAGAGTTTTGATACTTTTTAGAATTCTTTATCTCACCTGTATTTATGATCTGGGTGCAATCTTGTCCATATTATCCTTTATTAATTCTAGAAATACTGTGCTGGTGACTCTATATTTTATTCCTGTTTCTGTTGTTGCCAGTTACAGGAAAGTTACAAATGGAACTAGACAGACTTTAATCTTTATTGCTACTATCATCAATATACTGTGATTCTTTTAACTTCTCTGCTTTCACTATATCAGATTTTCTGATTCTCTTTACACCTTCAGTATTCCCTTCTGCTGTACTCTGTTGGCAGGAATAAAGTGATTGTGAATTGCAGAGGGGAGAGACACAACTGAGTCACTTTCATTTTCTTCTTAAGTCTATGTATCTTCCATAACCTGAAATTTGACAGTTTCTCTCCTATACTTATTTATTCTCTTTCTTTTCCTGGTTCCAATGCTGTTTGGTGTCAGTCATCTATGGGAAATGTGAGTGGATAAAAAAAAATGAAAGTAATATTGGAGTTTAAAATCCTGCAGAGATTTGCCTTTGCATGTGGTTCCACTGGCTAATAATGAGCATAAATATAAGAAACTCTCGCATTACAAAAAGTTATATTTTCAAATCTCTGAGTTTAGGCAGAGTCAAGAAGAATTTTTGATTTCAGAGGGCCTTCTTGCTTTTTCCTTTGAAGAAGTAATGTAGATTGAAACAGTTGGATAAATGCAAATCTCTTTGAACAGCACAAGAAATGGATGAACCTCTCTGATTCTGCTGCCCACAGCATCAGACCACAAAGTTTATTCTCACTAACTTTCTGCTTCCCAGAAGTTCACTGACGGAAGACAAAGAATGGAGAATGAAGAAATCTGGCATCAGTTGTTCTCAAAAGACTTTTGAAAGAAACAGCCCTTCCCTGCTGCCACCTACCAAAGCTTTCAGAAATTCAATTTGCATTCTATGCTCACAGCTATAAAACACAAGCATAGAAATATGTGATCCACACAGATCCCATACAGCAGCAACGATAAGAGCTTTTGGGAAGCCCCTTCCTCCTTTGAGAGAGCCTGTTGGTGTTAAATTGGAAGAAAGGAGACAAAAAGGTTCAGCCTTGGGAAAAATGAGGGAGCCAGCCACATGCTCTAAAATAATGTTAAAGCCATTTCTCTGCTTAAGTTCCTTCCCTCTAGAGGAGATTACAAAAATGTAAACAAGTGAATAATAAAATTTCACTGGTTTTGTTGTTCATCCTCATGGAAGGCTGTAGGGAGATAATCCTCAGAACCCAGTTCTACCCAATTATGCATAAGGGATGTAAAATTAATAAAAAAGACATAAGAAAACAAAATATATTTTAGTCCTTCCAGATGTGCCTTTATGGTGTTTCTTTGTAGGACAGGTGGGCCAGCAGCTCAAATAGAGTTTAAGAATCAAATACTAAAACAGTAACTGTCAAAAAAGTAAACCTCCTTCAGACAAGCATACAACTTTAAAAGTATGCCTGGGACCTGTCTGTATGTCTGATGCAAGCCAACTTAGTAATTTAAAACGCTGCTTGACCTTTGAGTGAAGACCTTGTTCTAGGGGAGTTTGCAAAATTTTGAAATCTGAATACACAGGGAGATGGTGACAATTCTGAAATTTACCTATGGGCTGTGTAAATGTTCAAAGGTCCCAAAACAGAATTCTGTCTGCTGAGCAGTGAACACAAATTCTAAATTACCCACATGTAAGAAGCACGTGGTAGAAACATAGTGTTTTTTTGCTAATATTAGGAGACCAAAGTGTCAGAATTATGCCCTAGGTGACCAGTGTGTGCAGTATGGTGGAGGTTCTGTCATCGCAGATCTGTGGACTCCAGTCTGAAAACAAATAAAATAGAGTTACATGAAGTTGACTTTCTTGAGTAATGAGGTCCACAAATTCAACCTGCTTTGGAGATAAATAGAGACTGGCACTAAGCTAAGAAAGGTTTTGGTATGTTATTGTGAAGTTGAATTTCCCCTGTGCTTTATTAGAAGTTATTGTAGGCTTTCTCCCCTCAAGCTATTTTGCATCAAAACTGATAGAAATATTTTGGTTCTTGAAGTCATGTGCCTGGAAATGTGTCCCAAAATATGCCCTCCCTACTTGTGACTGAGAGGTCTTCTCTGACTCTGTGCTACACTGGCTGAAACCTCCCAGAATAATAGTTCTGTAGACTTTATTATTTCAAAGTAAGAGAAATTTCAGGTAAGCAAAGAGATTTTTCTCTATGATGATTGACATTCATTGTTGTTTAGTATTGCAAAATCATAGATGGGAACATAAAACCCTCAGAATGCAAATTCCCTTGAAATGACAAGGCTTACTGATTCACTATCTTTTCTTTATAGAGAGGATTTTGAAATGAAAGCTATAACCTCGGGCTTCAAAACAGACACACTAACTGTGTTTACAGTAAAGTTCCATATACCAAATAGATGATTTATAATAAATCTTTCTGTTCTGTGTTCTTCATACTTAAAATTTACTTGCATGACAGCAGTAAATTGCATTGTCGTGAAAAGAACTATTATAAATTCTCCTGGAAAGAGATCTAAATTTTAGGCAATCTTGATTTATTTCAAAATCTTCTTTATTTAAAAATTCCTGCTATATTCCATGTCTATATATTTGCAACTACTTTTGAAATGGAAATCAGCTATAAAGCCAAAACAATTCAAGACATGACAACTCTTTTCTTACTGCTGCCCGCGTGTACTCCCATAAGTCCTTGACAAAATTATGCTACTTTGAAATGTAATTCTGATTGCTTTAGAAAAGTCCTTTGTGGTGACTTCTAAAATCAACTGTGCTGATATTTCTCTGCTGTATTTTACCTTTTCTTTGCCTATTCACTTGATGTACATATAGGGGTCAAGCTTGTCTGTCATGGTGTTTCAGCGCTGGTCCAACTGCAGTACAATCACATCTGTTACAGTGCCAATGCTTACAGATTATTTGTTTTTCACATAGCTCTTTCTAATGCATTTATAGGTTTTATTAGAATTCTGCATGAAAATTTGTAATTTGTTGTTTGCTGGGATAATTTTATCTTTAGACCTTTTGTTGCTGTTAGCAATAAGAAAACATGCTTTTGTTCCAACTTTATAAATATCTTATCATGTATTCTTTCTTGTTAATTCCTAACTGTAATTCTTCTGGATGACTTTATGAGAACATGAGGCAAAGAACTCATGATAATTTCTTTGGGGCTGTGAGAAGTCATTGACTAGTCTACAAAGAGGTGTATGGCTGCCCACTGCTCAATGGAATGAGGTTACAGGGCATTTCCTTGGGCTGCGTTATGAAATTGTCAAATCATTTTGAATGTGACTCTATTTGAGACTGCAGACCTCCATTCTCCTTCAAACACCGTGTAGAATAAAATTGTGAGGTTTCTCTGTGACGCTGAGATCTTTTACTTGTATATATAATATAATATAGTTATAATCTGCCAACTTTACATGTAACTTTCAATATTTTCCTTCTTGCCTGTTAAGAATTATTCTTAGTCACTGGAAATTTATATAATACCTTGTCCAGTTTTCTCACATAGGCTAACCTCTATATAATATATATATAACAACAATAATTACAAATTACCATAAATATATATGGCACCTATATGTTATTGACATTTATGACGCCTATAAAATGGATCCTTCAATTTTCTGGAAGTTATTGGAAAGGCAGCTTTATTACAAATAGCCCCACATCCATAAAACCTGTTGCTGAACTTGAAAATTAAAATCATCATTTCTAAAGTTTAGCAAACTACTAGCTAGATAATTATTAAACTGCACTTTTCACTTCTTCTATGTGACAAAACAGTTGTGTTAGGAAGATATATTAGTGCTCCTATTATTATTTTGAAATAATTCACACTTTGTTGGAGATCATCTGTAGAGCCTCTCTTTTTCTTCATTATAAAGGATGGTATGAACAGCTCAAGTCTGTGTCAGTGGCTAGCTAGGAGCTGCTAGTCTGTCTCAGTGGCTGCATCATTTTGATGGTTTTCCTTTGAATTTGCAAATACTTCATTGGGAGTGCCAGGGTCACCACCAGAGCAGGCTTGCAGTTGGAAATGCACACAAGCAGGCACCAGATCCTGTGGTTAAAACCAACCACTATGAAGACAGAGGAGAAGGATTAAGAATCACCTGAAGAGACTGTGGGATATTCATAGCATGCAGATATGTTTGAGTTACAGATTTACCCTATGAGGATACAAATCCCTGCACAGTGCACCCTAATTTATTCCATTGCAAAGCCTGGAAGAATCTTGGGTGTTTTGAAGGGTTTGTGTCTTCATCTCTGTTGGTACATCCCAGAAAAAGAAGATGAGACAAGCTTTGATGTGTACATTTTCATGGCACCGCTGTTTCCATGCAGGACAGTGGAATAATGTCCATCATAACAAGATGGAGGGTGTGTTAATTTTTATTTTCTTTATTATTTTTGAAAACAGTTGAGAAGCAACATAAAATACTACCTCCTTAACAGTCTGTAGACTTATGTGCCACTTTAAATATTCAGAAATGCTTAAGAACTCTTTTGCAAGTGCATTTGTCCAGAGCACAAGAATGAATTTCACTCTATGTGTGTAAGAGTTGTTTAATTGCTAGCAATAGTTGTTTACACTGACAGTACATCCAGTGATTAATTCATAGGATTCCTAAGGGAAGACTAAGCCACATAAAGGTCTCAGAGATGCAAGCCAGGATAGAGAGTGCACTGTAAAATATTTAGCAAACATTAAAGCAAACCACAAAGAACTACAGAAGAAGACAAGGGAGGGGAAGAATATATTCTCTGCCTCAAAAAAAAAAAAAAAGCTTTTAACCTGGAGATAGATGTTTTAAAGGGGATGAAATCGGCTGTCTGCTTCCAATGAACACATGAATGCACAAAACTGGGATACCATGTAAGGATGTGTATCACAGGGAACAGAAAAACTTACATTATCCTTGGTAAACTTTATGTAACTTTGCAGTTTACAGAAAGCTTTATTTTACCTGTAGACCATAAAGTGCTAATTAAAAGCATATCCATAAGTTTCCATGTCAAAGTAAAATTGATCCTTCTGAAATACTAAAAGTTATTTGACAAACTGTAGTGGATTCTTTTATTATTCTAATTAAGCACTATTAGAATTTTTTGCTCTTGTACTAATTGCATGGAATATTAATTTCATTTCTGTTTATTTGCACAGCTTCCGAACTGTGGACAATACCTTAAAATTAAAAAATATTTGGCAAAATTCTTTAAGCAAGCCATACAATGTGCAACTGTTACCTCTGCAAATTAATATTTTTTTTTAGATTACATAAAGCTGTCAAATTCTAGTTTCTCTGTATTATTATTGTGTGATGCCTTCTCAGAAAGCTGTATTTTTCTTTCGTTACTTCTGGAAAAGCTTACAACTTTATTGCTCATGTTACTCCATAATTTGATGAAAAATGCCTCAGACTGTTTCCTCCAAAGATGAAAAGATGTTTACACTCATTACTATTTATAAAAAGCAATAACGTGATCTTAAAATTATTTTCAGTAGTTTCTCTTAAATAAGTGGTTAATTTCTCTGAAATTCCACTTTTCTTCATCCATGTAGGTTGGAATAGTGAAGGGTGCTTATGCCTAGATGAAAGAGCTGTCTGGTGATGAGCGCCTCAAGCAATAGCCTTTCTTTTCAAGTGAACACAATTTTCATTCCTATACATAGACACTAATAACTTTTTTTGTCTTCTGTATTTTGTTAATAAATATGCATTTTAACCTTGTAAAGATCTGGTCACAACAACCCCATTCAACACTACAGGTGGAAAAGGACCTGGGAGTGCGCTCAACAGCCGCTGAACATGGTCCAGTGTGTGTCCAGGGGGCCAAGAAGGCCAGTGGCATCCTGGCCTGGATCAGCAGTAGTGTGGCCAGCAGGACCAGGGCAGTGACTGTCCCCCTGTGCTCGGCACTGCTGAGGCCACACCTCGAATCCTGTGTTCAGTTCTGGGCCCCTCACTACAAGAAAGACATTGAGGGGCTGGAGCGTGTCCAGGGAAGGGTAACGGATCTGATGAAGGGTCTGGAGCACAAGTCCTGTGAGAAGCAGCTGAGGAAGCTGGGGGTGTTTAGCCTGGAGAAAAGGAGGCTCAGGAGGGACCTTATTACTCTCTACAACTGCCTGAAAGGAAGGTGTAGCCAGGTGGGGTCGGTCGCTTCTCCCAGGTAACAACTGACAGGACAAGAGGAAATAGTCTCATTGTCCCAGGGCATATTTAGGCTGGACATTAGGAAGACTTTCTTCATGGAAAATGTTGTCAAGCATCAGAAGAGGTTGCCCAGGGAAGTGATGGAGTCACCATCCCTGGAAGGAATTAAAAGATGCGTAGATGTGGCATTGGAGACATGGTTTAGTGGTGGACTTGGCAGTGCTGGGTTAACAGTTGGACTCAAGTCTTTTCCAGCCTAAGTGATTAAATGATTCTAAGATCATAGGCTGAATCGTACTTTAGTTTATAACACATCAAAGATGAGTTATTGGTCAGGCTTCAGCCCGGCTCTCCTATTCTCCCCCGCAGCCTGCCAGGCCTCCATATGTGCGGCCTGACACCCCTCACAGCCCCAGGCCTCCCTGTATCAGTTCCTGTTCTAGTGTTCCTTCAAATAACCCTATGCTATCCCTAAGCAAGTATGAAACTCCATAGCAGGTCCCTGCTGAATCCAGGTCTCTGCAAGACCTGAGGCACACCTTGCTGAGAAGGGAGATGGATGTCACAGCTCTGATGGCCCTACTAGGCTCGAGTGACCCTGCTTGGCTCCTCCAGGGCTTCCCCCAAGTGCCGTGGCCCAGAGCTCCATTTCAGCCCAGTCCCTGCTCCAGTGATACCATAGGGCACCACTCCTGGAATGTGATCCATGGTTGCACAGGGTTCTGTTTTTCTGGCACGTAAAAGTGCAAGCAAAGGAAGAGTCCTCGTTAGCAAGGTAACTGTGTAAAACAGAACAAAGGAGAAGCCTGACGAGCACACGAGAAAATACAAAGCAGTAACAACTCTTACAGCAGCTATTCAGCTGGCCTGGATGCACTGACATCACCAAGAAACCAAGTTTACAGGTGGAGTTTGGGGGAAATAAAATAAGTTGGCAATAAAGAGGTGGATGGAAAGCAAATTCTTTTTTGAAGGGCATAGCAGAAAGAAGAAATGTGGCTTTTGAAAGCAGCATAGTAGTTTTGAGGCAGTATCAGATCTTGTGTTTGAGCAGCAGAAGACCAACTGGTATTTTCAGGTTAGTTTANTTAGTCAAGTTATTTTATATTTTATATTTGCATTTTATATAACAATGTCAATTACAAATTTCTCCTTTGCTGCAGATTGATCTATTATTTTTCACCTAACATTGATATGCATATCATTGTAGCAAGGAAGAGATATAAATAAGGATTTCTATCCATCTAATTACTTTAATTGATTTGTGCTGAAATAGTTGACCTTTAGTACTAGGTTCTCCCTTCACATTCAGAATTGACAGCTCACTCTGATGATCATCAGCCACGGGGAAAATAAGTTAAGATTTCAATTACAAGCATGCAGTGTAGGCTAATCTATGGATCTCACATTAGTAATGCTCCATGCTTTCCTGCTAGAGAATATGTGTCACGTTTGAGCTGAAAAATATCATATGAAAAGTACCTGAAGAAGTACTACAATCAAGTATATCTAAAAGTTGACAGACCAAACACTCTCAGGAGTCTTAGAGCACATATTCGTATGTGCCTACGAATTACACCTAGTAAATAGCATCCCTCTTTCAGGCCAAAGATTAAAAGATATGTAAAATAAGCTAACTTCTACATTGTATTTCTTGGGTAGCATGAGAGTATTGATGCCCTCAGCAATCCACACTGTTTGCTGTAAGTGTTGGTTTTCAGAAGAAGCTGATCTAAAACTCCTTTTTTATTAGACAAACAGGGAAAAAAATTCCACCTATTGGTAAAGTGTCAGACATACCTACATCAGACACAGTACAAAACAGAAGTAAAAAATGTTGAACTAGATGGAATATACTAATTAATAAAGGTTTGCTGCTATTGTTTGGAGTTAAATGTTCCTTCAATAAGTTCATTAGAAGAGTCTTCAAAAAGTTTTATATTTTTTATGTCTAAAAAGCACTTTTTGTTACATAACTTCAGTGAATTTCCAAAGAAAGTGCAAAGCACTCACTGAACATAACAACTGTGTTTGAAGCCTGTGCTATGGCAGAAACATGTCCTAGCTGACTTTATTCTGTATATTACATTAGCATGTGTTGAAAGAGAAAACATTAAGTGTTTTGATAGAAAAAATATGACAATAAACTCAAAGCATTTTTCTCAGTTCAAAATTACTTTACTTTGGACAAATGTTGTTCCATAATTGGAATATAATATTACTTTTATTGTTTGTGTCATTACAGTTGGAAGAATTCTGTAGTGGAAGGTGTTCTATTTTAAAGTGCATTTTGGTTGCTCCGGTGTATGTCATATGCTGGATGCAAAGTGGGAGTAATTGGGCATATATTGAGTAATCTATTTGCCGAATTATGAGTATGAAGTGGAAGTAAGATGAAAAATAGATTGTTTTTTGAGTAGGAAGGGAAGCAATGACTAACTCTACAAAAGCATCTTTATATTATTCAAAATAATTCCTCATAAAAATTCATGACATTTAAATTAGCTCTAACAGTACAATGTTGCAAAGATGTTGATTCAATTGCTAATAGCCTCTGGAAATATTCTTTACTATCTCTCAGTCAATGTTTTAAGTCTTCAACTCACTTCCTCTTTGTTATTTTAAAGGAAAACAAAATATATCCCTAATTATTTTTTTTCCATATCTGTCTATAATATTGTGCTCTTAAATTTGGTGCCTTGTATGACCAGATTTCTATGAAAAAGACAAATCCTATAAAGTGAGAGGCTATTGCAGATTTTCAAATTAAATTACTGTGTATCTTCCTTGAACAGTGGACTACTGAAAAGCTCAACAGAACAATTTTTGGATTGAAGGTTTATTTATATTTGCCAAAGACCTGGCAAAAATATTTTTTTCCCCAAGGAAAGACCGTCTTGCACAGATAGATTTCCTCCCTTTCTCATGCTATCATATCAGTGGTGAAAAAGGTTGATGAAGACCACCAGCACACTTTCCTTGAGAACTCCCAGCTTCTAAATCATCCCCCACTGCTTCTTTGGAAAGCATTTCAAATCTCTTGATCTTCACTCCTTTGCAGAAGAACCAAGTATTTTGAGCAGAAAAGACACAAGTGAAGCTTGACTGATTTATGATAAGAGAACTAGAGAACGGAGGCTTTGGGTGGACCTTATCACTCTCTACAGCAACCTGAAAGGAGGATGTAACAAAACAGGGGTCAGCATCTTCTCCCAGGCAACTAGTGTCAAGACAAGAGGACACAGCCTCAAGCTGCACCAGGGGAAGTTCAGATTGGACATCAGGAAGAATTTCTTTACTGAAAGGGTCGTTAAGCATTGGAATGGACTGCCCAGGGAGGTGGTGAAATCACTGTCCCTGGAGGTGTTCAAGAAATGACTGGACACAGCACTCAGAGTGATGGTCTAGTTGAAGTGGTGATCAGTCAAAGGTTGGACTCAGTGATCTTGGAGGTCTTTTCCAACATTTATGAGTTTATAATTCTATGACTGAGACAACTGAGATCTAAAAAAGTGAAATGTTGACCTCTTAGCTATTCACCTTACCCGCCTTTAAATTCTGTGGCAAGAAGTAGCCATTTACTGAGACTGCCTAGCATATCACATGCCATTTTCCTCTTCCTTCTACTACCTGTAGAATGAGCCCAGCCTCACCACCTCACATGCAGACATCCAGATTCCAGAGGTTTAAAATGAGGTCTCCAGTGAAGGTTTCCACTTTATGGTTTGGCTTGGTTTTGATGATGGTCTGCATATGTTATTTTGTTGTCTATTGCTTTGAGTGATAATTGGGATAAAATAGCAACTTTAGAACAAAATCTCTGACACATAAACTAAACCGCCACAGTGGGAATTGCACAGAAGAGGATCAGATGCACTAACCAGTTCTTGAGAAGTCTGCTGGATTCCATTTTTTTCTTTGTTCTGGGGGGCGCTTGTGTCTTTGGTTGGAGATGGGAGTTGAGCGTGTTTTGGTTTCGTGGGTTTTTTTGTTTTGGTTTTGTTTTATTAAAGTGATATAATTTCATCAGAAATACATAATTTATTCACATTTTTCTGTGTTTTAGTTGTGATCCTAGTTCTCATAGGAGATGACTTGGATGTACATCTTATCAATATCCTGCTATTCTTGCATGTCTCTCCTGGTTATTTGCCAAGCTACATGTCATCAAGCAGTCTAAAAGGAAACCAATGTGCATGCACAGAACAGGGCAGAAAAAATATATTTCTGTTTAAAAACTTGAGGACCAACACTGATACAATCCAGTTTATAGAATGAATGCACATATTTCTGTAAGCTTAGAACACTGAAAGCTTCCACTGAAACAATGTAATTAAAAGTTACAATGAAAAAAAATCTGTTAGCATTCTTAGTGACATTTGATTAAACATGCTAGCTCGCAAAAATACACAAATGAAGGTCACATTTGCAAGTATTATAAGACAGACTACATTTTAATTAGATAGTTGAGAAATGTCAATGAGTTAGTAACTGACCAGGAGTCACTTAAAGAAGAAAAAGGAGTGAAGGAAAACAAAACATCACCCCAAGAGTCAGAATCCTTTACTCGCTATAAAGTTCAAACATTAGAAAGAGACTTTTCAAAGAAATTTTGGGGTTGATTCAATGAATTTGCCTTGTCTCCCTTCTCTTTTTAAAGAAGGAATGCATTTTGGTAATGTACCATTTTTGGTCATGTACGATTTTTTGAACTATATTGAAATATGTTGTGCCTTTTAAAACAAAACTGACAGATAGAATATAACAGGATAGTATTTGTGGTTTATATTTGTACTCACGGACTGTACCCAGGGAACTTGTGTAAGCATATACTGTCCAGTGGGAAAAGATCCCCTTTCTCTCAGAGTCAGCTTTGTTCTCCCACAGCACACATGAAATGGAGTTGAATTTAAACTGACAGAGATATTACAAATTATAGGAGTAAAATTGTTTCACATTATCTTGGCATTTATATTTTTGGTTTCTTCTAAAAGCAAAAAAACCCCTCACTAATGATTGGAAGACAGTTTCTCTATTACCTGTGGCACTGTTTTTCCTTGTTGTCTTGAATCTGACCAATCTGACTGAACAGCAGCGTCTGCTGGAAATAATAAGAGATGCATAAATAATTTAATGAGTTGATACAGATTCGTTAAAAAATTACCAAAACTATTTCATATCATAGTTTTCTGTTTAAAATCCATTAAGAAAATGTGCACTGGGAATAAAAAAAAATATAGTCTGTCTTAAAACTGTCATACCACTATTAAAATTACTATAAATCTGGTAGTTCTAGTTCAAATTAATATGAAGGCTAATCCAAGTCACTGATTTTATTGTGGCTGGTTTCTAGTTGCTTAGTATCTTTACCATTTGGGCCTATATATTGCTTATCTGTGTCTTCTTGCAGCTGACGGAACCTTTGGATGTTTCATCTCAAATACTTAACTCACTTCTCAGAATGAGGTTAAGGAACAACATCATTTTGTTGTGAAGCTCAAATGCAGCAACATTTTGAGAACTACGTGTAGGTCTTTGATGAAATTTCTCAAGGATTTTAAGGGTAGACTGGTAAAGCTAAAAAACACATTAGAGAGTAATATCTATTCTCCAGCAGTTTAAATATGTACTTAAATAATGGAATATATAAATTTATTCTCCCAAATCTCAGAAGTCTAATCCAAACCAAATTAAAGGAATAATTTTACTGTAAATAGTACTCCAATAAAAATATATCCTAATTAAGACGCTGTAACTAGGTAGTTCAGAAGTCTAAATCTCTGAAGGTGAGTGCTTGAATTAGGAAGTAGGTTTTGTGTTTTCAGGTAAGTGTGTTTTCTGCTGTAGTTGTCAGTAACAATCACAGGCTATAGACTTTCAGTAAACAAAACAAGAAATATTTGCTTATGTATAATTTATTAACCATTTCCAGTTATGTTTTACAAGAGAAACTTTATTCATACAGATACAGCTTCCCCATGAGCATGACAGAACAACTGGAGTCAGTGTGAAATTTCACATTGATCAGTAATCCCAGCCAAACAAAGCAATTATACATGGAAGGTCAGAAAACAGCTTACGTAACACTATCATTACTGCAGGACCTTTTCACCATTTAGAGTGACTTTTGTATCCTTTCCTTCTCTTTCTTCCCATGGTAGTTTGCATTCATGCCATCTGAGGTCTTGTTGATTCTTTTGTTCTTTCAAACCCTGGAATTACCACTGCAGAAGTAGTGTTCCCCATTCCACTAGATAACAAAGAATTTTAAAATATTTTTTTCTATTTAAGTGCGAGAAGAACTGCAGTCTTCTTAACTTGGTGAGGCAGCACAGAAAAACTTCATTTCACCAAACTGCCTACATGAAATATTTCAGCAAAAAGAAGTTGTCAAAACTATTTCAGTGTTGTTGAATCCTATTTACTGGAGTAGCTCATTGTGTTACATATACAAACAAACAGGAGAGTCATAGCCTAAAAATGACAAATGTCACTTTAGCAAAAAGCACTCTTTGATTCAAACTTCTGCAGAAAGGGAGGCTACATGCCGCTGGAGGATTTCAGTATAGCTTCTATTTACTTTTGTCTAGCAATGTGATATGTCGGCAAAACACATAGCCTGGAGTGACTCTATTGTATTTTCTGGTTTTTCCCACTTCCTGTTTATCCCTCCATGTCTGTCTGGCTCCTGCACCTCCAGCCTAGAAGCTGTTCCATACTGTCTTTTAATTTATAATGTTGTTATTCTATTTCCCCTCTTTGTGGGCCAGGAAAGATGATATTTTGCTTATGTATGCATTACAAAGAAGATTATTTGTCAGACCAGGTTTAAAAACAAACTAAAGGAGAGTTCTCCTTGTTTGTGCCTTTCCCATTTTATTGTCAAAACTTAAATCCAAAATTTGAACGTAATATGACTTCATCAAATATTATGTGTATTCAGAGTTTACAGAGATGAAAATGGTAATTTTAAAATTCTGGTCATCAGTTGCCAAATTTCAGTTTCTTCTAAAAGGTAGAAGAGATGCATTTTTAACATCTGATCAGGGACAATAAATAATGTGCTTAAATGAGCTTTTCCAAAACTTTAAAGACTCTAAGCATGCTCTGTCACAATCTGCATAACGTAAAGTGCATATTTCTCTAGTTTTGAACAATTTAAAATTTCAAATACTCCAAAATATTTTTATGCTTAGAATATTTCTGTGAAAGGTCTCCAACAAGGCCATGACATAATATTTTAAAAAGATTTTATTTCAATTGAGTGTGCTGGTATTTAAAGATTCTGAACACACATAACTTTTCATTGTTAGTGTTATGCCAATGAAGGATGTCCAATTTTAAAACATTTATCACCAGCAGAGATGACAGAACAAGGATCTTTTTTCTTCCAGCCACTTCCAATTGTCCTCCAAAAGTTCTGTTCTGTCATAGGCACTTGGTATGCATTCTGAATTCCTTTGCTCATCTCTGTGAATGTATTTCTAAATGTTCTTCTCATCTCCTTAAGCCTGTTGCATTTTCAGGACAATTGATTTCAATAGCTCTGCTTGCTTTATTCCTGCAAGTCCTGAGTTATAATTTCTAATCTATTATAACATAATTTATTTCCTTTATATTTGGCACTATACAGGGACTGAAAACTTGGGCACTATTCTTTATTTGTAAACACTGAAATTTTAAGTACCATCAGGAAGGGGAAAATAGGGAACTAGAAGAAACAGAAGGGGAGGTGACTTTAGCATATGTATGTTTTTGGGAAAGGTATTTGTGCATACATGTACCGTTGGCCTGTTTAGCTAGCCCACTTAATTTACAGAGTAGTGTTGATTTGAGGAGCATATTTCGCTTCAGTCAGTGTTTCTGCAATGCACATACAAAGTCAAAGAAGGCTGTAAAGGAAAGATGGTGGCTTGGCAGACACTCTTCCACTATGAAATAGAAATATATGCTCATAGAAATAAAATTAAAAACATTGAAAACACACATTTCCATAAGTAAGCAATTTTTATATTGATTTTTATGTTGTGGTGAAGATGCAGGGAAATTTTCTGACTTAGAGCTCTATGCTGCTACCCAGTTCTTTTTACAAGTTGAGTCACTTACAAAGTGGGATGTTTCTGTTGCTCCTTTTATACATAAAACTTTCTGCTTTTCTACTATGTAAGTAAACATTCTTTTGAAAAATGACAGGTTTTGTTTTTACTCAATTTTCGCTTCTTGGTTTTTTGGGTTTTTTTCCAGAATATTCAGAAGCTGTTCCTGGTCTCCCCACTTCATATGCTGCTATCCTAAGAATCAAATCTGGTAGTTCATCTTTAGCCTCATTTAATTCAAAGAACAGACCACGCTTAAGCAGCCCTTCATTAGGAAGTGTATCTTCACCAGGCTGGAGAGGAGCCGCACAGCATTATCACTCCCCAACAAACCTCTACCACTTTTCAGAGACCTTCAAACATGACGGTAAGTGTAGCTCCCCCCTCTAAAACTTGGAAACATTTTTCAGAAGCAGCACATTTTTGTCAGCTTGTTTCAATAATTCCCAGACATAATTTTGAATTTTATTAAATATCACAAAGTGGAAACAAGCTTCTTTCCTTTAGGTTCTTCAGAATAACCTTAAAGTTACCAGCTAACCATCCTTTCTGAAATACTCCTCTGCAGAATGGTTTTACACAGGTGTTGCTACATGAAAATAGCAAACCGGTGATTTGAAATTCCATTACAGCACAATTTCATCTAGTGATAAAATCTCAGCCACTTTATACATATAATTTTTTCTCCTTGGAATTTTTCTTATTTAATCATGAATGCCAGTAATATAAATTAAATACGAAGAGTAAGTCTTATAAAACCACTTTTTCTCTAAATTATCTACTCTGTGTAGTCAACTCTGTCATGCATGCACACGTGCATGGGATAGGGGTACTGGTGTGATATGGTGTCATTTATCTCTAAATGCAATGATTCATAGTAACAATACATATTTTCTCATGTTTGGTTACATTTGAAAAAGCTACATTTCTAACACCATTTCTTTAATGGTTTTAGAATTCAGATAATATTTTCTGAACTGCAGTCAAAAAAGGTAGAAAGAAAGGAAGAAAGGAGAGGGAGGGACAGAGGGAGAGAGGGAGGAAGGAAGAGGTTAGAGCATATATGAATATATTAGTCTAAGGATGTAAAAGAGGAAATAATTGTGATTAATAACTTGCTGTTCAATGACATTCACACAATATCATGAATGTGATGACAGGTTACTGTTCCTCTCAGCAAAGTCTTATTTTTCCCTTTGGAAAATACCCTTCATGTACTGAAAGTTCATGATGTATGCACGTGGTTTTGTTTAGAAAAATGGCTTATACAACCATAAATATGTTCCCTGACTTAAGTTTGATGTAGGAAAGAAGCAGTTTGATCCTGTCAGCAGATAAATTCTGTTTGATAGAATTTCTGGAAATGGGGCAAGTTTCTACATTTGTCCTTCCACTGCAATATTCTTTGAAGCAGTGACTAGAGTGAAGTCAGTTTTTGCCCATTCACCAGACACGGATAACTCCTCCCAGACAACTGATATGGACAGGTTAAAATTAATGTCCAGTATTAGAACCAGAGTCTATTATCCTGATCTTCTACAGCATCAATGTCTAAAGACTGAAGGAGAAAGAAAAAAATACAGACTATTTGAATAATATAGTACAAGCTAGAACTAGAAATTGTTGGCATCTCCAGGAAGCATGGTGACATCACGCCTCAGGTATGACCATCATACTATAGATATGATCTATGATTTATGTCAGCAATCATGACTCTTCTCAAAACATGGGGGCCACATTGCAGCTTTGCAGTTGAGCTTCATCAGTTTTTCAGGAGGAAGTGAAAAGCCACTGACTGAAGACAAAATTGTAAAAGGGCCATATCTCATAAGGCCTAATGAATAGAGCACCTGACCAAGAAGAGAGGAACATCTTTTGTCTTAAAACTGCACAAAGCAGTCCTAGAAGACTTATTCCACTTACAGATCTTGGTATATCCAGCTGTGTAGACAGTTGTAGAAATAGGTGAATCTGAGTCACCTGACTAATGTTTTAAAAGCCCTTTATTATCTGAAGTACCTCCATAGAACAGGCATAGGTGTGAAACAGCATGATCAGCATACATCAGATGGGGAAGGACTGAGGACTCTGTGGCAGGTGACCAGGTAGAATAATCTGCATCATCTAAGAGGACTACTTGAACAGATCTGTTATGGCACCTGAATGCAACTTATTTTCTAAACCTCTCTCAATTCTGTTAATAATGATGTCTGAATAAATATCTTTGATATTTAGAAACAGGGAATAAGTGACTCTCTCAGTCATCTGGCATCACACTTACTTATATTACTAAATTTCTTAGTTTTGATTTGGCCTTGAGGTATTTTTTTTCTTTTCAGTTTTTACAGCTCTTGAAGTAAAGATGTTCCAGTTATTATACTATAACTACTATGTGATGATAGAGTTAAGTGGGCATGTCTAGCAGCCAGAGGTTCTTAAATGAGGAAATGCTACAGCATCTTGTGGTCATGAGAGACCACTGCTTCAAGTGAGAGGACATTTTTAGCAGGAGAGAAAACATGTTTTGTATTATTATAATAGAGAATTTGCATAATTCAAACATATAATATATGGCATAAATTCAGGAGTCAAGTTTGCCATTAAAAAATCGCAAAAATACTTTTATTAGCTGCTGAATTATACAGGTTCTCAAGCGACTTCTCAAATGATTTCCCAGCAGACATGCTCGAACACCTGACATGACTTGTAAAAAAGGTCCTTTTATACTGACTTTATGCTATTTCATTTGCACTTTCAATTCAACATGTGTTTCCTGATATCTTAAATTAAAAGAACTGTGCTCTGACTCACTGCTGAATTTAAACTATCTGGAATTATTTAGCGTAAACATGCAGCTAAGGCAATGCAGTCCTCCTCTTCAAACTATGTATCAATGTGTAAAGTCATGACTAAAAAATGTGAATAGAAAGTATGAATTATTCATTAAATACTCTTGAAGAATCATAAAACTGCAAACTCTTATATTTTCTTACTGTTCCAAAAACTTTTGGAATGGCTGCAGTAAAGATAATTGAACTTAACCTTGAATAAGGACTCTTTTTGTCCTTTCATCTTTGGTTTGATATACTTTAGAAGAAAACAAAAACCAGCATCTCTGTCACAACTGAAAGTGTTTGAATCAAGGAACCCCAAGATATGCAAGCTCCAAATCTAATTTTTGTAGAATGAGAATTTCTGATTCCCCACCATCTGCTAGATTCAGCATTTACCAGTCTGAATTAAAGACACAAACGAGTAATTTTTTCCCTGTTGCTAAAAATATTTGACAACATTGATTCATATATCATGCAGTTTAGACATTATAAGCTAAATTTAGAACAGATTTATTTGTTTCAGACCACAGAACAGAGAAAGCATTTTCAAGCAACAGAAAAACTTATATTATCTTGCTTAATAAGCAAATAAACATGATTCAGTAAAGATAAATCTGAAAATATGAGAAAATAATTAAATCTCCTTTGCAGTACAAACTTAATCATGCATGTACTGTACAATATTCCAGCATGCAGCAGTGTGTATTTATATAAATATGTCTCTGCTTCTATATATGCAAAATAATTATTGTAAATTTCAGCCACCTTTGTTAATTTTAACATCTGTTACACATTGGAACATATTTTGCCACAATAAATTTGTGGGCTTCTTTTTCATTATATTGAAGGAAATTTTATATTTTCACATGTGATAGTGATATTCAAATGGATGCAAATTCTTTATTTCTTAGGTGTAAAGTGAAAGATTACATTATAGCACCTACTTGAAAAATAAATATTAGCACTGAAGTTAATACATTTTTTCAGTGTTTAAACTGGTAAAAGGATAGTTTCTAGCTTTTAGTTGAAGAAAACAGTATGTTTTCTTTGAAATCAGTGTGACTACACATCTAATATATTTTCTTAATATACTGAACAGGTTAAGCTCTCTCTTTCCACGACAACAAAGGTTAATCAGAAGATCCTTTAGAGTCATCGCCTGAAATGCATACAACAAGCATAAGCTGAAAACCAAGAAAGGAAAGAAAGAAATTTTAAAAACATAGTTGATAGTGAGTAGCACCAAAATGTGATCCACCTTACCAAAAAGTGTCTTTCATTTTGTAGGACCAATTTGAAATGAAACAACTTTGGTTTCTTTTAATTAATTCTTATTATATACACATTTCAGCAACATTTATAGCCTTATCAGAAACTCCTTAAACTTTCTTAATGTATCCTGAACATGTTAATACCTAGTAGTGACAGATCATTGGGATATAGTTTGGTTTGTGATGTGTCAAGTAGGTATTTTTCTGGGTAGCGTCTGTATGCAGAGTATAATCTGTATTTTAGGATGGAAGATCTGTTAGTGATCCCTCATTTTAGGCTGCTTTAGAAGTTCTATCATCTTACATAATCTTTTCTTTAGAAGCTTTTACAATACTTTGGAAAATTCTTCCATCTCCACGTTGGTTCAACAAGCCTTTTGAAACATGAAGGGAAAAATAGAGCAATAAGAAAACGTTGTTTTCGTGGGCCTGTAAAAAGTGCTTCTAAAGGGACATGAGCAGAGGAAGAAGGGGAGAAGACCTGAAGGAATATTTTGTTCCCCCATATTCATAGGCTGCCTGAGCATATCCCCTCACATAACTTGTCTGCTGTTTCTTCCTACCAGTAGCTCAGACTGAGAAGATGGCTCCAAGACTGATTAGGCCAGTTATGTAACTTGAATGGTACTTATTTAAGAAAACTTTCATAATAACCTCATTTCTTTTGTTCTTTAGAAGTAGAACACATCGAATTATCAGACACTAAAAATAGTACTGCCAGTGCAGCTCCAATCCAGGGGTTTGAACAGGGTCATATTTCTTTCCTGCCTGCCTCTGTGTTGCCAGTGTTCCAGGAATTAATTGACCTGGAATTGTATCAAGAATGGTGGCAAGAAAACTGACTGTTGAGGAATAACACTATTTCAGTTGCTACAGGATTTAAAGTACAAGAAACCTTATTCTCATCTGTATTTTGTTCTTATGATCTCTGCATTGCTCAGCAAGAAGAACTAAAGAACATCTGATTTTTTTTCCTAAATAGTAATTGAGAAACAGAACGAAAGTATGAAAGAATATCTGTCTATAGATAAGAGAGAGAAACCACATTTTGGCTACTGTCTGACTTGCAGGACACAGATTCCAATTTACATTCCCATGTGGATTTAAACACCTGGGAATGGACACAAGTCATATATTCCAGCATTTTTGAAGTACAAAAGTGCTATAAGGAGAACACTGGTACTCAAAAAATATTTGAGCACTACTCTGAAGAATATTCAAGAATTTAAAAGAAGGATTTTTCTTACTTTTTGGAAGTTTTCCATATCCTTGCCTTTCTGGACAATACCCGTTTAAATAGTAAATCCTAATGAGACTGCTTAGTGCTTTTAATTGACTAGGTTTAAAATGGCAACTTAAAACTTGTAAGGGGACCGCAAACTTGCTGTTGCACTGCTTGGTTGCAGTGCACACCTGTGTTCCCAAGAGTCTATGGTAAATCACTGGTCTTAAATAAGATAACACTTAAAGCAAACAGCTGTCTGTACCTTATTTAATAAAAGCCTCCATGAGAAACAGAAATATTTCCCTTGAGAAATTATAACAGTAAATTGAAATATATGTATGCTAACATGTATGTTAAATATTCATATCATTTTATGTTCTTTCTTAAGTTAGAAAGAAAAAATAAAGCGTGGAGCTCAAATCCTGCAATGCACACTCACACAGGACCATCTTGTTCAAGAACATGGGTCACAGTCAGCTAAAAAATGTATGCAAAGAAACCTGATGCCTTTGGATCCCCGAAGGCATCAGAAAACATACATAAGTAAAAAAATGTGTGTGTATGTAAATATGTATCTATATGCACAAAGATATACAAATTAAATATAATGAGGAAATAAGGGCAATAAGGAAAGGGCTTAGGATATTTCCCCCAAAAGACCATACAAAGCAGAAGAACCAGCCATTCAGTTCATGAATCAGAAAATTTTATTTCAAGGTCACACAGAGGGTTGGAGTGGCTTCCTTGTCCACGGCTTGAGGAGAGCCTCGAGCTGTCTGTGGGACCATGGTGTGTTGCAGACTGGGGCTGTAAGTGCTTCCTTGTCATTAGGTCAATGGTTTTGCCAAAAGCTGTAGAAATCTCTGAGTGGCTGAGGAAAAGGATGAGAGTGTGCCATGGTCTGCTCCTGTCCTTGTGTGAGCTGCCTTACAGTACAGTACCGTATGGATATTCGTGAAACTGGCAGACAGGACTCATTCATTATTGTGTTTAAGTCTCCAAATAATATCTCCTGGTATTCCATACTCCATATGAAATGCAGATAAGCAGCTAACTAGATCTTTCCATCTTTTAGAAATATGACATGCATGCACTGGACTTTCTCTATTACCTTTGTCTT
The DNA here is from genome assembly GCA_013397565.1 of Ptilonorhynchus violaceus. NCBI lineage: Eukaryota > Metazoa > Chordata > Aves > Passeriformes > Ptilonorhynchidae > Ptilonorhynchus > Ptilonorhynchus violaceus. The sequence goes on from VZRJ01011166.1 coordinate 400,412, forward strand.
CACTGCAGGCAGAAGTAAAACCCGATCTTTTCTGTCCACACAGCACAAGTGTCCATTTGCCCACTACCATTAAGAACACAAGCATCCATCTAAAGAGTTCAGGTTATTTTTCCAAAAGGAAAGTGCAACAGAGTATTTCAGTATTGTTGTTGAAAAAATAGCTGTACTTCTAGTGACACCAGCACCTAGCCTTGCATCTTTTTCTTTTCTTTCCAGCAGTCCTAGACTGTGATATTATATTTTATCTACAGAGTCACTCCTAGGGAGAAGATAAAATCGTTAATCTTCAGGAATATACACCCTATCCCATATGCTTACTAATCTGCGTGAAATAACACTTAAATCTAAACTCATGATTTAGATTTTCTATCACTAATTTATTCTTGGTTTTGCTAAACTCTAGCTCAATGTGAATTCTGTTTATTTACACCTACATTCATTAGTATTTTCTTTTGTGCAATGTAAGAAGCAGGTGACAAAATTATAAGAAACAATCCATACAATGTATTTGTAAAAACATTTTCCTTTCTTAAAATAAGTTTTAAGAGTTGAATCTATTGCCCCTGTGGCATTTTTAGCTGCACTGCTCAAAATTTAATACTGGAGTTATTTTAACTTCAATATAACTACATATCAGAAACCACTTGTTGTGATTGGTTTGTTTTTTGGTTCTTTTTTAAATAATGCAGATATTTGTTCCAGAAAATATATTTTTGTCAATAAACCCAAGTGAAACAATGTACCTACACAGTAATGTAAATACTCAAAACAGCAGTTCACACTCCTTTACACAGTCCTGCAAATAGGACTAATAAACTGGAAGATTACGGGAAAAAGAAACTACTAATTGCTGCTCTTATTTGCTGACTTTACAAATTGACCGGGTAATTATTTAAATCTGTTCCAGTAGAAGGATACACACCTAAAAATAAAGGTATTTTCAAAATCTGCATTTGAATAGTAGTGCAAATAGAAAACAACTAAGCATGTAATAAACGTGTAGCCACTAAAAAGAAAGGTTGAAGAGCATAAAGGGGTTTGATGTGGTCCTTTTTGCTGTATGATAAGAGAATTGAAAAACCCCAAATGTAAGAATTTAAAGACATAGAAATTTGCATGTCAAAAGTAGCATACTACAACCTATGTCTCCCACATTTCTCTGCCTTTTTCAGACTCCATGTCTTTCTTCTCTGTACCAAGACCCATAGCCCCACATACCTTTTCCTGTCTACCCAGATCTTCTGAGGCTGTTAGCTTGTTAGCTGTATGAAAAAGTATGCAGTTCCCAAAGCTGTGAAACCATAACCTGTGGTTGAAGTTGTGCAGAGTTTTAAATTTACTGCATTTACCAACAATGCAGTAAATAATTTTTAAGTCAATGACCAAAACCCCAAGTCTTTCAGATGTACCTTTTTTACTTCAAGCTGCTGTTGACAGGACAAATATAACAGGATGTTATAAACTGCTTAATGTGTTGTGCTGTCCTCAGTAAGAACTGGAGGACGTCTGTCACATGAACATATGAAACCATAAAACTGGCAGAGAAAACCCGGCTCCCATTTGTTTCATTGCAAGTAGTAGGACTATGTAGCTATCTCTCCACACGCAAATTGTTAGGCTGGTGCTTTAAATATGAAGAGCACTATGCAATTAAATCATCCAAGACTCTGGAGTAGGCCTAAAATTATTAAAATTCCACAGACTTCTGGTCCGCAGTGAGAATTTTAGTTATGCAGACCTCCGTGATCAATAAGGCTCTGCTTGTGACCTTTTACTTTTCTGAAGGCTTACACTTCTCACTTCATAATATGAATGAATTGGAATCATAGATAAGTTCTATTGGTCTATCCAGCTTTTCTAGTTCGGAAATGTAAATTCTTATCAAGATACAGGTACCTGCCAAAATTAGAGAAGACAGTGGAGGAAAATGAAATGTCAGATTTAGCTATATATTATTTAATAATAGACACCATTTGCTGCCATTAATTTTCCAAATGATTTTTCTTAGCAACTCCTTGACATAAAGGGGAAAATTGTGTATTACTTTTCTGTGACATAAGCTGCTGCAAGCAACAGGAAAATTTTTGTTTACCTTGCTCTCAATAAGCGGAGTTAATTCCTCTAAAGTCTCTTGAGGTTCTCACTAGACTGCAGGCCAAAATATGTCTGATGAGAAAGCCATTCTTAGGCATAACAAACACTTAAATCATTCTATGTGTTTTATTCTTCACTTAGTAATATTTCTTATATTTCTTCTTTTTTTTTTCTTATAATAATTGCTTTTTAATGCATCATCTGAAGTAATGGAATATGAACCTCTGGAAAGTAAACATAATTATGCATACTTTAATCTCACGTTATAGAACATATAATACATTTACATTTTTTCAGATTTTCTAAACTGTAGCACTTCTTTTTTTCACAGAAAGTGTTGATTATGGGCCGGTGTTTGTACAAGAGCCAGATGATATGATTTTTCCAACTGATTCTGAGGAAAAGAAAGTGTCTCTGAATTGTCAAGCTCGTGGAAATCCTACTCCCACATACAGGTACCTGTTTTAGAATTTTTTTTTTTTTACTTTTCAGAAATTAGCCACCTCAATTCTACTCTGAGTGTCAGTGTATTTTGGGGAGAAACATAACAGAAACAGCTCCATGACACTAATGGCTTTCCTGAGTGAATGTTTTTTCTGACTCTGAATAAGCAAGAAGCATGAGTGGTAGTGATTAAAGGCAAAGCAATATTTTAAGTCTCAAATTATGTACTCTCTGCATCATATCTATCCATGTGGAAGGACTCCTTTTGTCCAGTTTATTGATTTGTGTCTGTAACAACTGACAAGATCAAAGTATTTAATTGTTTGGGGTTTCTTTTTATTTCTAAAAATCTATAAAGCTACAAAATACTCTCCCGATATATAGGGAACTCAGCAAAGAACAAGTACATTAAATGACATGACTGTGCACTACAAGATACCATGGCTGAGCCAAATCTGATATTTTTGCATTCACAAGTCTGCCATTTTATTCCTTTGCAACCATTACCTGTTGCTTATTTTTCCTTACAGATTCTTATGCCACAGATATCTACTATTCAGACCTGTTATGATACACCTGTGAGTCTCAGAGTGCATTTTATTAATGGTGAACACTTACAGGTGGTAACAGTATGTTGCAGTCACCTTATCCATTTGCTATATCTGACTCTGCTCATTTTTTATGCAAATTACAAGTAATGTAAGAGGGCTGAGGGAACATATGGGTGGTTATTTTTTCTGTATACCCTTAATCTTTTGTCATCGAGTCATTCTTGAATTACAAAGGGAACATAAGGACTTTTATTGTGTTTTGTCATAGGTGGCAATCATCAATTCTGCATTTTATCTTTTGCCTTTTACACTTATTTGACTGTGAATTCTTCAGAATTCTGGTTGAATTCTCCTTAGAATTATTTGAATCACAACACTTGCATATCTATAACTTGAAGAAATTCAGAAGCAGTACCATCCTTAGATATCCCCACCACAGCACTCAATCTGCCGCTTTGCAACAGATGTGACACATTAAATGGATGTGATAGATGACACAACCTCCCCAAACAGCACAGGCATGACTGAAACATGTGACATGAGATTAGGAATGAATGGCCAGAAATTCTGCAAACTGGAATAGCATGAATTCCTCACTATGTGGTATAAAAGCTATGTTGCATTCTTCTTTATTGGCTTTCCTTGTGTAATTTCTTTAACATACTGGTGATAAGTTGATTAAAATAAAAAGTATATTAGTTCCACACACAATAAAAGTGCTATCAGTCCATTAAACATACCATGTGACCATGGGAAAAGGCACAAATTCCCCCTCAAAGGAGGCGAATCCTATGTTCAGGTCTCCCAGACAGACTCATTATTCTTGTAGAAAAATGGTCTGTGGAAAACCTAGATCATCTCCTTTCTTTCTTCATCCAACTGTTTTTTGCATCTTCCCAGTGGAATGCAAATTGAAAAGAGATATAAATTACTCAGTGAGGAGCATACTATTCGCCAGGGCAGATGCAGAGGGAATTTAGCCTCAAAAGCGCTACAGATATGCAAAGTTTTGTGTATGCCACTGCCCGACGTTTGGCATATGAAACAGCGAGAAGAAGGGATATTTCCATATTACCAAAGACCCTGTCCAGCTGCACTGGACAATAGAAATATTTATTTACATGTGCTCTGAGGCTTGTGCTGCTAAGAATTATTTTCAGCCAAAATCAAAGCACAGTAAAAATGTACTTACTTACAGTTATATTAAAAGAACATTTAAAGCACTCAAAAATTTCAATATTAAGTTATCTCTGCCTCTTTTTAATTAATTTCTTTAGTTTGTATAATTTGTGACATAATGTTCATAACCTGTTTACAAATACCTTATTTTTCTAGGACATGACTTTGTTTTAACAGAATGGAGAAGGCTCACATCATTTCAGATGTTGTTCTTCCCTTCAAAGAGCTTTGTTTCCCCTTGTCCAGTCTCTACCCTGAATTAACAATTTTTAATTTCTTGAGTTTCAGTTATTAAGGTATCTAGATGCATTGATTTACAGAATAACTCCCTGAGATAAACTGATTCTGTTTGCTCAGTGTTTCTGCAAATCATACTTTAGCATCTCAAGTCAGGACCAGCACAACGAAGAAGATAACTGAGATCCCTTTGATGAGGAATACAGATATTCACAACCTTCCCAGGGGATCTCACAGGTCACCAGTGCTGCTGAGTTACAAGCAGTTGTTGAATTCCCTGAGATGCCACTTCACTACACTGCTTTCAATGATAGTGAAACATTGCAAGTCCTATTTTACTTGGGACACACATAAGCTGGGTAGTAATTTTTTGTCAGTATCATTTTCTGTTAGAAAAGGCAGTTGAAAAAGTTTTTTTAAAACTACATTTTGTCTGCTTAAGCCAAATTATAGTATTTTGAAATGTTATCTGTCCCTTTTCTTCAAGAACAAATGTATCTGATTTTTCCTAACAATCCATGACCTTGGAAGTATTATATTTTGGTTTCTGTCGTTCCAGATCAGTCAGGGTACCTAGAAAAAAGTCACACAATTCAGTGTTGCTTTTCCTATGATGTGCTTAGATTATATAAGGGGAATACAATCATTCAGGATGGACGCCAACATACAGAGGCAGGTAGCCATCAAGATCCGAAGTTTTGAGGTAGAATTCAAATAACATATTTTTGCATTGAACTTAACTGAAAATGAAACTATGTGAAGAAAGGTAATTAAACTGAAATTTGTGGCAGTTCCCATTTGGAAATGCCAAAACATGTGAGTTTTGCTTTTCCCTATCTAAATTTCCTTTCATTTTAAGATCAATTATTTTTGCATTTTTATTTCACACACACACATATATAAAAGGATATATGTATAAAAAGTTAACTTTTTTATGATTTCATTCAAAATATCAAACAATTAATTAATCGTTCAAGGTTAAAAATTCCTTTCCTTTCTGGCTCTTCTACTTATGAATCTATTTAAAAATGTAGTTAATCCTAACAAAATTTTCTTAATATGCTTGAAAATATAAATAAATTGTCAATGCTGTTTCATTTCTTACATTAAATGAAGCAGAGGTCCTCTGCAATCAAAAGTCTAATCATGAAAAGAAGGGACAAATAGTAGTTTCACTGTTCATCTGAATTCTGACAATTCTGACCTTTGGATGAAGAAATATTCAGAGCTATTTCAGCTGAATTCTGCTGTCTGTACCTCATAGACCATGAATGTTAACAAGATAGGGTGAATTGATAATCATTTTGCTTTGTTAAAATTGCCTTTGGAGTCTAAATGTTGCCAAGGTCTTCCAGTCTTTGCTAATCTCTGCCAAAGTTTGGAAGTTCCCAGAAATTTCCCAAGCCAACTTTGAAGCTGCAGAATGACTGCAAAAGAGTAATGAAAGAAATATCTGGGGCATTGTAACAACTGTACCATATCTGTTTACATTGCTTATCTCTTCTTTGCATTCTTCTAACAATTTCTTGTTCTATACACTTTGACAAAAAAGCAGATCTAAAAGTCCTCATATGTGGATGTTATTCCTTAATTGAGAAATTGCAAACACACACATACATGTAAGAGGTTATTCCAGACTGCTAAAGTTTATTAATCTACCACACAAAACGTTTTCTCTTTCAGCCAGTTTCTCTTGCAGGGTTTGTTTCTTCAGTCTTTTGAGATCAATGAGAGGGTGAGGCTGTTTGGCAGAGAATATATGGGACAGGGGGAAACCCAACCAGAAACCCGCTTGCACAACTGAAAAATTGAGACTCTTAGGTTACTTCTGAAACCTCAGAAAAATAAGTGTTTTTTTGGGAATTATTCAAAACTTTGCCTCAGTTGTGATACTTTCTGGGTTTCCTACACCCTGGCTTTTTCCATCTTATCTTTAATCCCATCCTTGATTTTACGGCTCAGGCTTCTTATTTCACTCCCAAACACCTCTTAGCATTAGGGAAACTTAGCATTCCCTCTTCAGACTCCTTATGTGATCTTAGTTTCCTTTTACCTCATAGCTGCCAGGAATTGTCTTTGGCCAGCCATCGGCTAATTCCGGTCTCTTCTGTTCTAGTCTTCTCTGAATTTTGTGGATACTGATTCAGCTGATATTATTTTGCCTTTGTCCACTGCCAAAACCCTTTATCGCATAACAGCCTATGTATATCAATCTACCTCCCTGCTCTTCACAGGACTTGCTCTTCCTTCTTCAGTATTTAAATGAGGCGTCTCTGTTTCTTGGGCTGAGATCAAATGCCGAAGGAATGGAAAAAAAGTTTCTTTGTTTTCATGCAGTGCAGACTCAGCTCTGCTACCTGGAAGCTCAGCTGGGCCTAAGGCTTTAATGATAGAATATGAATTAAAACTTTGATTATCATAAGCACGGTAAAAACCCTGTTTTTGACATAAAGGATGCATATGCTATGCAATTTTCAAGTCCAAACCCTTTGTGAACATTAGGTTTTTTGGGAAAAAAACAGGAAAAAAAGAAGAGATCATTATTTTTATTCAGCATAGGCAAAACGAATACTCCTTTTCTTCAGAGGCTGTAGATCTGGTTTTGCTCGTGTTTTTTATCAAACATGTTGTGGAATGCCTCCATTCAAGGCTTGCCAGAGTAGTGGGTTCCTGCACAGGGTATACTTGAGTAGTTGTCCTCCATATTACAACTGGAGCTGTCAGGTTCTGTATACTAAGCTTGATACCTTCATTTGTCTGTAAAATGTTCAAGTAGTGTTTTTTTCTTTTTTCCTCAGATGGCTTCGAAATGGAACTGAAATCGACATTGAAAGTGATTATCGCTTCAGTTTAATAGAAGGAAGTTTGATTATCAACAACCCCAGTGAAATGAAAGATTCTGGACAGTATCAATGTTTAACTACCAACATGTTTGGCAGTATTTTAAGCAGAGAGGCTGTTCTTCAGTTTGCATGTGAGTAACATTTTTTATAATATTGATAAATCAGACCTTTATATTGCTTGATAAGGCACTAACTTGTAATTTTAACACTTCGTACAAGTTACACTGTCACTGACTTTGCTGGGCTAGGATCTCAAAATTAGAAATAAAATGCTTAGTGGAACATAGTGGTTTTCTGTGGACTTGTAACTTTTCAAATAGAACCATCAGGGAAAATAACTCTAGTACATGACCCCAACTGCTGGACTTTAATGACATACTTGAATACTCTGCAGTGATGTATTTCACTCATTGCTAGTTTCTTGAAACATCTATCGTTTTGCCACACTGTCTGAGCAGGAAAAAAAGAACAGTAAACTTAGGAATAGAATGGTATAAAGTGCCTATATATCTGTTGGATAGTCTGCACCTCTAACTATCTGTGTGAACATAGTTTTTTATGTATATATGCATATAAATATATATGGTTTATGTCTGTGTTTATGCATACATATCAGGTATACTTTCATACATTACGAAACTGAGAAGGTTTTTTGTAGTTGTTAATGGAAACCGAAAATGCCTTAGCTTTTGAAATCCTTCACTACAATATACTTTTCAGAAGCTATCAACAATTCATGAACCCAAGTAAATGCTATGGTCTATCAAAAGCACGCTCTTTTTCAAACATATGGTCAGGAAAAACAGGACCAGAATTTCCCTCCAACCCTAATTTTCCTCCAGCACTTTACAAGAAGGCAACAAACATAATTTTATTAGTTTGTCTAGATAAATCCTACCATGAGTGGTTTATAAGAGGAGTGATGCAAAGAGAACTCCATCCTAATTTCTCAGATCCTGCTGAAAATAGCAGGGAACAAGAGGCAGATCTTCATATAGCCACAGCTGGAAAACAGTGGGTTTAAGGACAAGTTACCACCTGCATGTCCACTAACACATCTGGTGGTATCAAGAACTCAGCAGATCTAGTGTGAGGTCTGCTTCTCCCTTAATCCACCCCTTGCTGATAAAGTCAGACCTCTTAAATCTATTGCTTTAATGTGATCTGCTGCAGATTCTGTCAAGGTATTTGTTGGGAGATCATGGCACTATCCACCTACTTTTGAGCTGGGAGGAATAACGACATTTGTTGAAGCTTCCTCATGCCAGAGCAGCATCTTTAAAACTCCAAGCATTGCAAGAATGGTCTTATTATAGTATTACTGGACCTCAGTCTTAAATGTAGCTTCTGAGAAATTCTGCTGCATTTTATCTTTTAGACAAGAAAACGATCCTAAAACAAATCTCTTGGTTAGAGAACCTGACAACTGGTAAATATACATAGTTCCAGGAGTCTGAACCTCAGATTTCTGTTCCCATTTCAAGAGTAAGGCTAACAGGTGGCCATTCGACCTGCAACTGGAAAAAAAAAATATAGGGAAAGTGAGAGCTGGAGCTCAAATAGAAGGCCTATGAGTTTCAATAGCTACATCCACAGTTCATTCAGGACCGTGTACATATAAGTACAATATTACATTCTCCAATAAAACAAATTTAGATAAAGTAAATAGAAAAATAAAATAAGAAAGAAGTGATTGAGTTTAGTGGGTTTGTTTTTATTGGATTTTTAAGTTTGTACTATCTTACACACCTGTTCTTGCAGGTATTAAAATTATTATACTCTAATGTCTGGAATGTGATTTCCGTTCATTAAAATATTTGGAAATTGTAATAAAACTTTCTCAGGAAAGTTTAATGGAGGAATGCTATCTGGAAGTGTTGAGGTGTAGTAAATAATGCTGCAGGACTTGCAAGAGAGAAAAGGCTGTTGTGAAGACGTAAAAATCTTTTAAAAATGATAGAGTAATAACTGTTTGAAGTTCTTTTAGAAGTTTGTGAGCAACTTGTTCACAAGAGCAATTTCAAGTTCAATGTGTATTTGTAGCTCAACTTCTATGTAGCATGACACTCTCTCTCTTCCACTCTTGATCTAATGCTTCTTCAATTCCCTAATCTTAAATGGTTGATGTTCTTGATGAAAATATGTTTACATTATGTGGCAACTCAGTGTGGTGTCACTATACTGTAAACTCATAAAAATGTGTCAGAAGCTTGTATCACTGAAAAGTTGTAGTAAGTGAGATCCTAGAGCAATCTTTTCCAGTGCCTCACCACCTTTATAGTGAAGTATTTCTTGTTAAGAGCTGGCCTGCATGTCTCCAGTTATTTTCAGTAAGACAGAAAGTAAAGCACGGAAAAAGATTTTTTTTTAAGGAAAGGTCCTAACCTTAAAGTAATTAAAGCAATTGGTGCTCTGCACTTTTACTGGGCTCTAATGGCTTGAAGGGTAATCTATAATGCCAAGGGTAAACCAAGGCATTTCTTACTATGAGATACAGAGCTACACATAATGGCATTCACGTTCCCTTTCATCACTGAAAATCATGGATTCCAAAAGCTTAGAACCTTACTACTTTCACAGGACAAAAAAAAATTAGGTTCATGGATTTGCTTGAATGCATGGATTGTACCTCTGTGGAAAATAGTTACATCTTTGCAACCTGAAAGCTGTTCTCCTAACTAAAAAGAAAAATGGCATACAGCTCAAAAGAGAACAATAGGGACCATTAAACAAGGCCTTTGACACCATTTTACGGGAAAAAGCATGTACTGTAAGGTGCCTATGCAAAATTTTCACAAAACCCGAAAAAGGAGAGCATGTTTATTGCACTGGCCCTTAGTTTTATCACAATTCCATAGCCAAAAGCCCAGTTGCTATGGTTATTATCATGTTGTTCAGTACTGGTGATGCATTGCAAATATAAATGTTCATGTGCTATATCATTTGCATATGTGTGCATAGTTAAAATTGGACTTTGAAGTACTTGTATGATGTCTTTGGATTTGAAAGAGAAAGAGATATGAAGTGAACATTATATATGTTTAGAGATATAAAACTTGAAATAACCCACTGTATCCCTGGTTATTTTTATGGAGCAAAGTGGGAAGACCGATTATGTGCGGTTAAAGGTCTGCTTGAAATTTTAAACTTCTATAGTAAATATTTATGAAGATTTAAACTCAATAAAAGTTCTCTTTTTTTTTTCTTCCTTGCATTTCCTATAGTGTTTCATGCCCAAGGTCATGCTGATTTATGCTATTTCGAGAAAGTAAGAAAAAATAAAAAAGAAAAAAAATACCTCGTGCTGTAAAAGAAATTAGAAGTACATTTTTTCAATAAAAACAAATATTCACTAGGAAATTAATTTGTCTTCGATGGAATTTTAAATGGAAAACAAATTGGGGTAAATATATTCCCAGATAACATTGTCATTCTGATGTTATCAGAATTGACATTGACAAAAAGCAAATCAGAATTCTTTATCACCAAAATCGTAAATTTTAAGTCACATTTCAGAAGTTTCTCATAACAGGTTGTTAAAAAAAAAACCTCTCACTTTGCTACAGCTTCAAATGCCACTTATACTCCCCAATCACAAGGAATTGTTCATATGCAAAGTGTATTGTTTTAATAACAAGATTCTAATCAGGATGTGAGAGCATTATCCCATCATGATGTTAATGAATTTTGACGTTCTGGGTGTGGCTAGCTTTATGGAAGAATTATTTAAATCCCAAAGATATCTTTAAAGATTTTTTAGTCAATGGAAATATAAAAGGGAAAGTTAGTTATTCTACCTTAAGTTTTTACTGCATTAGAAAAAAAGTGTATATATGAAGGAAAAAACATCAGCCAAGTAAAGCAAAATAAAATAGTAAAAAATCATTGCTGGAAGCAGAAACCCAACTTTGTTGAACACTTAGAAATTTGAGAGAAGCGCATAACATTAAAAGTGTTTTGAGGATATGAAACTTAATAACAAAATGTAAAAGTTTTATGAAAGAACTTATACACTAATCATACATACATTGTTACATGGTTTAAGTTTAGTCTCTATTATCTCTCATTTCTGTTGTTTGAAATTTGTGTAACCTAAAGGGAGGATTTAAGAATTAAGCTTTAATATTAATTTCTCCATGTTGGCAACTTTTGCCATGTGTACTTGACTTAAAAAAGAATAAGTGACTTGAACCTGCGGCAAAATTGAAATAAATATAGATTTCAGCTTGACTAAATCTACCTGCCTTAGTGCAAAACAACTGCATATTTTTGTATATGGTTCCACAGCCTCTCTTTGGAACAGTGTCCTATAACTTTGACTGCAACACTGGATGTACTTTGTGCTTACCTTTGCCATATGTACAATCTCTATATTCCACTAGGTCACAAAACAAAATTGCTTTCTTTTATCTGTGGATTGTTCAACCTTTCAGAAGCCTACCATCTCAGTGATATTTATAGCCTGGGCTAAAATTTTAAAGAAGTGGTAGGGGAAAACATCTTCTCACCTGTCATTTATGGAACTCCTCACTGCAATTTTATTAATCCAATTGTCACTGGCTTCTTTGTATAATTTCATTTTTTTTCTTTTACTAAATCTATTTACTCTTTTATTCTGCAGAGAAGGGTATTGATTAGATATAATTTAAATGTCCTTTTTCAAGGCATGATCTACGATGACTGTCCATTGATGTACAGAATGGGAAGTCATCCATGATTCAGACATATAAATCAATAGTTTTTTGAGGAGACAGCCTGTGGACTGCCCATTCCACCACAACACACTTCAGTCAGCCTTTTAATTGACTTCACCTATTAAGAAATGAGCTTAATGATCTATGTTTTTTTCTTGCCATCATGCTCCCTAGACACCTCGTTGGGTATATTTCATAATTTCCTAGCATTAATTTGTAAAGAGTTGATTTATTTAAACCCTCTAGACATGAGAAAAACCTTTTTTTCTCATGTTCATTTCAGAAGATGCAGAATTACAAAATGACATTACAATATCAATATTTTCTTCTAAACCATATCAATCTAAACAATTTCAGGTACTATAAAAGAAAGGTGATAACTGAAGTGAGAAAAGAAATCAAAATGCAACTAGTTGTACTTTCATTTTTAAAAATGTCCCTGATCATCCTGTAATACACTCTAAGTTTGGCACTGCTTTGCTCTGAAAGCATCACAGCAGTGTGAAGAACGTTACTATATTGGTTAAGAATAGCTACACCTACAACAGTGACTTCTGCCACAAAACTTTTGGATTATTTTCTTCATTATTTCATTATGCTCCTTTTAGAAAATATATGCTTAGAAGAAACCTGCAAACCATGTGTAAATGCCAGAAAAAGTAAATTGTGTATAGGACAGGTTGCATTTTATTCATAATTAATTTATTAATTGAAGAGTATCATTCAGTGAATCTGAAATTAGTATGAATTTGTGTCACACTCTACTAACAGTTTCAGCTTTTCTTTCCAGCCACGGTTTCCCACATAAATGTTCAAACCACTTGCACATATCTACTTTACAATTCTGTAAATCTAGCCGTTTCTTTTGTTAAGAAAAGCAGAAAAAAAGTTAAACTGAAAGATATATATTTTTTCATATAAAAATGTTGAAAAAATTAAGTTTTCAGTCAAATTAGAAGTTTGGAAAATTAAATTATTTTAATTTTAGCTGTAATGATTCTTTATTTTTTTATAGAAATATTCAGCCCATATAACTAAGTTGAATGATTTAAAATGCTAAGAACTTTGGCTCTAGTCTAAAAAAGTATTTCATCTTAAAATATCCGCAGAATCTTTTTGAAGTTGATGGGGTGATGTACGTTCTTAAAATTCAGCACATGCTTAAACTCTTTGTTGTTGTTAAACATGAGGCTTCCTAAAGAAAGAGTTGAAACGATCTGTTTGGATTTGTTGCCAGTGTCATCCTGATAGACACATAATAGGTTTAATTAAGCCTTCTGTCATTCATTTCTTGATCCTTTCTTCTTAAAGTGAATAAATACCTTAGAATAATAAACTTTATGACTTAAAAATAGCAGAACTCATTACAACTCCTTTCAGGCAGGATTTCTGAAAGCTCTCCTGTTAGAAAAGATAGATCTGGGTTCTCTGTTGTGGCTCTGGTGAATCTTCGATGAAAATTTGCCTTCAACCTTGCTTTACATAGGCGAATCCAAGTCTGAAGGCAAGCATGGAGAAACAAACAAAATCAGCAGGTCACCTGAACTGTGAAGACAGCATGCGCTCTTTCTGAAAGAGTGGCAAAATTAATGACTCTTTTATCTATTGTTCAAATTTCCAAATGAATCATTGAATATTACCAAACAGTAAACCTTCTGGGAGTTCAACTGTATTCAGGAGTGATACCAAGTGAAAGCTTTGGGAAACAATACACAACTTGTCTCCTGGAACTCCCCTTCCACAGTATGTCTTTAGAAATGGTCTCTTGACCCTCTCAACAGTGACTTGTCTGTGATAGCATAAGATCAGATCTGGAAGACCTGCTACGTGTTTCTGTCCCTTCAGTTCTGTTTTTGAAGCTGCTTGAAAATTGCAGTCAATTTCCATTTTTCCATTGCTACATCAGCATTTAAAGACCAACTACCTTGCCTCTCCATTAGATCACTTTAAAGAGCAGAGGAAATCCAGTCCTTTCCTATCTACAAAACAAGGTACTTTCTTTCATGAAGACAAGAGGAGTGGGGAAATTCTATCTTCTGTCTGTTGTATCAAAACAGTATCTTGTTAGTTCCAAAAGGGGCTCTTTGTTCATGCTAATAAAGGAGGTGTTCCCTAGCACCAAGAACAAATCATATGGAAAGGTCCACATCCATAATTCTAAACTCTTTTACCTTCTAAGACACAGAGTACTTCTAAACTCTCTTTTGAGAACAGTACCTAGACACTTCTGCTAACACCCAAAATGTGACAAGAATTTTGAGAAGGCTGTGGTCCCACCAAAGCATCCCACAGACTCTTCCAACACAGACAGTGTCCATGATGAAAACCCAGTGTAGGAGATTATTTCTTGGTAGTTTTCACTATACAAGTATAGACAAAGTCTTTGTCTGAAAGGCAAAGATATTAGACTTTCCTTGTTCTCTCAAAACAAGTTGGTTCCTCTTTGTCCTTACAAACAACTCACTTATTCCTTGACTTCATCCACTGGAGTTTTCTGTGGTGAAATCATATGTTACCTCAACCTGAGAGGGACATTTTGACAATACTGAGAACCAAAATTCAGGAAGCTCTAAAGGCGCAATTCTTTTATTCTTAATTAAAATTAACATTTATTCTTTTGCATTATAATACTAGAATGAAGTCAGCGTGAAAAGTTGAGGTCAGATCCCCGACTAGGGATTATACATCAATACAGTGCAGATTTGATACTCATTAGAATAAGTTACTAGCTTCAGAAAAGGGTATCAATTCTGGATGTACTCCATTGAGCAACATTTGTTATCTCATTCCATTTGAATTGCACATAGGCATAACTTCAATCTCATTGATCCTCATATCCATCAAACACGAAAAAAGTTATGATTATTTCCAAGTATTCAAATGGCAATGAGATTTATTAATCTTGTCGAGTTCATGTATTGCTACATAAGTTTTGATGCCAAAAAAGTATTCTGAGGTTTAAGTTCTTCTTAGCCTTTTAGTCTGAAAATGTGCTTTAAACAATACATTTTATATTTCTTGTTCTTTGGAAGAATTAATAGAAGTCAGTCATGTAGAGAGACACAGTTTGAAATGTAATTACAGCAATCATTTAAGGATGCACAATACATCTACTGACTTCTCATTTTAGCATTGCGCATTTCTCTGCAGGACTGGAAGGCTGGTGTCTAACCTGCCTATAACCTACTCACCTATATTTCACAATCTAATCTGTCATGCTAATGAAGTATTAGACTTGGCATTTAAATATAGATGACAGTAATTAAAAGTAGCATTACTAAATAGGAGAAATTTTAAAAGGTTGAAGGAGAATTTTGTGCCGAGACCAGATAACACTTCTTAAATTTCCTTCACAAGTTCTAACTCAGATTGACTTTTGGCAATTACCATGCCAGCTCTCTACTTACACCCTTCCAGGTGTGGCATACTGTGGTGAGCACTACTGTACCTTCTTTCAAATGAAAGATGTAGTTTCACTTGAAATTTCTTGCATGGTGTCTATGGTGCTACCATGACATTCCTGCCCTCCATTATCCTGACAGAAACATATTATTGGCTTTCCTGAGAAGCAGATCAGGCTCCTGGTGTAGTTGAAAAGTAAACTTGTCTGACTGGTTATTCTTCTGTTCATAAATCTAGGGGCACAGGTATTTGTGATAGTACAAAGGAAAGAGCAGCACAAGCCTGGGAGAGAAGAAGAGAGAAGTGGACAGGACATTTAAGCTGACTTAAGAAGAGCACTCTATATAAAAGCAGTGGAGTCACTTCTGATGATGCTTTGGAACTCAGGGAGAAAAACTTGTAGGAAAGAGTTGAGTTCTGTCTGAGTTAATAACATTGCAGAAGAGGTACGAAATTTAAGAAAAACCTACAATGAATGAAGTAAATTCATCATCAAAGAAGACATCTGGAAGGCTGTGAAACACATGGATGAAATGAGAATTAGCAGAAGTCAAGCTGAGTTTGCCTGACAAAGGAAATGAAAAGAAATACAGATACGTTTTTTAGTTAGATTACTAAAAATTAAACGGAAAAAATTGAGGGATAGAATTAAAGTTATTTTACATATGACCCCAACTTCAGTGGTCACCTTTCTTTGGTTTTCTAAAAGGACAGAGTAGCTTACACGTCTGTTTCCATATGGAGCATGAGATACCAGAAACAGAATGGCATTCACTTTGGGAATGGGAGAAGACAAGAACGTAAGAGTAAATCCACACTTTAACTAGTTCTGACATTCATGAGTTCTATTAATGAAATTTAGTACTTCAGAGGTAGAACTTCACAACAGTGTACAATTCCAAGGTCAATTTGTCTTTTGTCCTTCTTGATATTTTCACTAGTGTCCACAGCACAATTATTAATTAAATTACCTAAAGCTGCAAAGATGGGAACTATTGTCAACATGGAAGTTGGATTCTCAGCTGAATAATTATACATTTTATTTGTAAAGTTTTGCATTCAAAATCATGAATACGGTAATAAAACTGTCGATTTGTTTATCATTTTTTGTAATTATTTTGAGAATAAAATCAAAACAATTTCCAAGAATAATTTCTCACCAGTGACAATGACTAACATCAAAAGCATCTTCAGATGATCACCATGTGATGATAATGTCAAGTACTGTAACATGATAGTCTTAAATTCTGTGAGATTGGATAGATGTGCTATGTCTGCCATCAGCATCCAGTGGTTCACAATTTCTTCTGTACTGTTTTAAAAGTGAGGTATTAGAAGCTGGTTTCATAGAATATGATACATAGATAAAAAGAAGCAAATCCTCTCTATAAAATTTATTGTAACCTGTCTCCATATACAAACACACACACACACACACAGAGCTAAAGAATAAAAGTTCCAAAACCAAACCTTTTAATTAGGTTTCAGCCCTATATCTCATCAAGCATGGAAATGTGTAAAAATGTCCTCAGGATTCTATAAATATGTAAATCCTGAGCCCACCCACATACCTACATGCTAATTAAAAGAAAATGTATTAAGTCAGGAACTTATATACCGTGTGTCTAACTACACATTAAGTCTTACAGTAAATTTTATTAGGGTTGCAAGGTCAAACATCCAAGCTACAGGATGAAGGATTTATCATTGTCTATGCAATCTGAATTTCAACTTGAATGCTGGAGCCTTACAATACAGATTTGTCACACAATCTTTTTTTTCTTTTTTAATTTTAATATTAGACCCACTACACTCTTTCAGGTCACAGAAGAATTACTGCACACTTACTGAATAGTGTTCTATTTTCTATTGTTCAGTGCACAGCCCCCTGCCTTCATTAATTCAGACTATTCAAAACCTACTCTAAAGATGAAATTAATTTCCTCAGAAGCTTTTTATGGTGTTCATCATTACAGCATCTAAGTGCTTCATGAACATTAATACATTTATTTTTACAATGTTCCTGTGAACTGAGTAGTTATTACTATCTCCTTTTTAGAAACGAAAACTAAGACATGAGAGATTAATATAAAATATCCAGTAATGTGGGGAACTGTGCGTGAGCTTAAGGGGAGCTGCTTTTCCCAATTGCTTAGCAGAGCCAGAACTGATCACTTTCCTATTCATCACTCTGACTCTAATCTTTTTCTCAGCCTTTGTATCAGTCATATCTCAATCCTGCATCTTGTTTCTGATCTCTCTCCTACTATCGATTAGGCTACTGATCTCATTTGCAGTTTCCTTACTTACTGAAAGCGTCTGTTTGGTCAAAAAGGATAGTAGCATCTTTCTAGCTCTATTTTAGTCTCTATGTACTCATTTTGCTTAATTGCCTGCAGTTCCCCTATCTCACATTTCCCACTTCCAGGTTCCTAAGCTCTCTTTCCTCCCTTGTCCATATTCAATACCTTCTATAACATGCTTTTTCCTTCCATAACCTACTTCATCCTTAAGAGAGTAAATGGACACTTAGTTATTTTTTAACTAAAACTGAAAGCAACTGAAATAGCATCTTCTAATGGAAAGATTTTGGCATCTTAATCACAGTAGTTGCTATCTAAGGTGTTTAAAATAATGGATAGATTTCTTGACAGTACAGATATCCATTGGCAGAATGGGTATTTTTAATTTGAATTTTTTTATCTGTCTTTAGGCTAAATAACTTAAATTGCCCTTCCATTATCTTTCATAAGAAAAGTGGACCAAGCCTTTGAATGGCAAAGTGTTACTGTATGTTGAGTAGGAACTTCTATTGGCAATTCAGTGCTTTCTTTTTTAAATTATTAAATCATTACTGCAAAACACACTATAATGAAACAGGTGCTCCTTCCATAATTTTTTTCCAGGAATGACATTTCTACTTAAATACTTGTCATTTATCAACATTTTTCTTTACTATGAGATTTCAGCCATCTCCTTCACTCATTAACAAAGATTAACTCTGACCTGTGTTTTGTTTGGTGACTGCAAGACTTTGAGATTTTAAGTCAGCCTTTATTCGGTCATATCTTCTGAGTTCTACTCTCTTTTTTTCCTGTCCTTGCCTACTATATTCTTTTATGTTTTACAAATGAAAGACTGTTGCTCCATTGATACTAAAGCATAAGAAATAGAGAAAATCTTAGCATATGATTGTCACTATCCATGATGTGCTGCAAATGTGAGTAAGAAATATTTTAGGATTTTTATTTGTTTCACTACTGGTTGTATAAGGTCTGGTAACGTAGTACTCTGATACTGGGAAGTGGAGCCTCCGTTAATTTTTCATTAAGCCTTAAAAATGTGGTTACCTCATTAGAATCAAATCTGCTAAAAAAAGTGAGATTATCTTCGATAAATTATGTCAGTGAATGTAAAAGTTGAACAGAAATATTGGTAAGAAAATCATAGCTAGCTGAACAAAAGACACTAAGTATTTTCAATTCAAGATTGCCTTGTGGCAATATCAACAGAGGAGCCAATCCTTTAAGTACTTTATCTTGGCAAACACTATTGCCAGCAGTTCACTCTAAGTCACTGGGATAGCATTCAGGATAAAGATCTTTGCTGTATATTTTGGTCAAAGTTCTCTAAAATACACAGAGTTGTGTACTATGTGAACAAAGGATGTTTAAATACTGGGATGCTAGTTCCATAGGAGATTTAAACACTTCTTTCTTGGTTTTTGTCCAAAATTGATCTTTTTTATGATTTCTTTCATGATAAAATTCCAAAGCACTATATCTTGGAGCCAATGAAATATGTTTTTTTAATAAAATCAAATTGTTTTCTATACATTTCTTAAGAATATCCTTTTAAAGTGAAGTAGTTTTTACAGCATTTTGAATACTTCAAATTTAACTTCATACTGTGTTATAGTAAAAATATAAGAAATTCATGTCTACATGTAATGTGTACATGGACATGGCAAAACATGACCCAGCACTGCCAAAACTAAAAGCCTAAATGACTATTTTTATGTATAAGAATGTTAACAAAATACTGAGGAAGAATTGCCATTATAATGATCTATTATATTCTATTTTTTTTCTGAAAACTGTGACAGTAAGTCTTTAAAATTCTGTTCTAGTTATTCAAGTGTTGAAGTGAAGTTATAAGAAAATAATCTGATAAGGAAGGATATGCATATGAAGTTATAGTGAAACGGGCACTGTTTGTCTAAACTCCCTCCCTCTCTTCCATGCAGCTCTTGCATACAGCTTGTCCTTAAATAGATCCACAGCCAGTAAATCATCCTTGTTCAGTTTACCTACCTGATGACAAAGGCATATACATTCTTCCTTATCACCTAGACCTGAAGTGAAACTTACTCACAGATCAGAAGCTTACCTTTATTTGCTGTTATTTCATATACACTCCTACATATGTGACCATAATACGTATACATATTTTTCCTTGGAGCAAAGATTTACATAACAGAGTATAGAGTAAAAGAAACTAGAAACAGAAGAGACAAAGAAAAACTATCCAAACACAAAATCTATGGCTTCTCTGACTGTTTAAATGAATTTTTTATCAGACAAATAATATGAAAAGAAATGTGCTTTTTAAAGATCATTTAAGAGAGACAGTAAACTACCATATGAAAATATTTCCACATTACTTGTGAGAAAATTCAACTCAGTATTTTTAGGTAACATAGATCTAAAGCATGTATAAAATTTGTTCAAACTTGAAGGAAAAGGAATGAAATTCAAATGTTTGCTTTCACAGCATCACAGTACTTTATTAAATTTAAATAAGATGTTTGCTGAAATAAATTTAAATAAATCATGGGAGTTGGACTCAACAATCCTTATGGGCACCTTCTGGCTTGAGATTCTCTATGATTTTATTAATTGAGGTAATCAACATTTTGAAAAGTGAGTATTTTAAGGATTTGTTACAGTCATATCATAGAATGGCTGGGTTTGAAGGCACCTTAGAGATCACCTAGTTCCAACCCCCCTGCCGTTGTCAGCAGCACCTTACACTATGCAAGGTCGCTCAAAGCCTCATCCAACCTGACCTTGAATACTTCCAGGGATGGGGCATCCACAGCTTATCTGGGCAATCTGTTACAGTGCCTCAACACCCTAACAGTAAAGAATTTCTTCCTAATATCTAAACCTACCCCCTTTCAGTTTAAAGCCATTCCACTTTGTCCTATCACTAACCTCTCTGATAACGAGTCTCTTCCCATCTTTCCTGTAGGCCTCCTGTCATTAATTTTCAAAGCAGTCTTATATTATCTTCTAAAGTAACATATCACAGAATCACAGAATCACAGAATAAGCTGACTTTGAAGGGACTCTCAAGGATCGTGGAGTCCAGCTCCTGGCCCTGCACAGGACCATCCCCAAGAGTCACACTGTGTGCCCGAGAGCATTGTCCAAACACTTCTTGAACTCTGTCAGGTTGGTGCTGTGACCACTTCCCTGGTGTCATGGGTTGTTGAGTCTGTTCCAGTGCCCAACCACCCTCTGGGAGAAGAGCCCTTTTCTAATATTCAAACTAAACCTCCCCCAACTCAGCTTCAGGCCATTCCCTCAAGTCCTGTCACTGGTCACCACAGAGAAGAGATCGGTGCCTGCCCCTTCTTGTCCCCTCATGAGGAAGCTGCAGACTGCAATGAGGTCTCCCCTCGGTCTCTTCTTCTCCAGGCTGAACAGACCAAGTGACCTCAGCAAGCAGAATAAGATGGAGAGATCCCTACCAGACAGAAATTTTTTTTTGCGAGAGAGTACGTGTGTTTTTCTAAGTGTTACATGTAGACACATACCAGGGCATAAATATGTGCTTCTCAACTTTCTAGGAGTAATATTATTTGAAATAATAACGATTCCTCACATCAGTTGTTTTGTACATCAAATGAATTTTTTGCAACCATATCTAATAAGCTTGTTTTGCAATCTTTTCACTTCCTACAAAAACGTTTGAAGATCTGTAAAATACATAATTGTTTCTTTTTTCTTTAAAATGACTAAGCTTTCCAGATCAGTTACAAAGATTTCTTATCTTCAAACTTTATTAATTTAGAGCCTAGCATTCTCTGGCTGTGCATTGCAATGAAGGAAGCGTTCATCAGTCTACTTCAGTTAGTCAGGGCTGCCAAGTTTTATTCCTTTTTTTAATTTTAATCTTATTGAGTATCTTGAAGTATGATGAGTTTTCTAGGATATTGCTTATATGTTCTTGTTTATTCTTATCTCAGTTAATGAAAAAGAGTCAAGGCAAGTGAATCAGTCATTGGTGCATAAAACCCAAACCAAATGTTTTCTAAAAGCAAGAAATTCTGTTTGTGACTTAGCAGCTGAAAAATCTGCAAATGATTTCTGTCATATAGCTCCATGGTTTCATTATTGATGGTCTTAAAATGCTTTAATCCACTTTAACTGATACTGTTTCCAGATAGCAATTATGACTGATATCTTTTAAGCAAGGTCTGCTGATATGTCTGTTGTTGCTATGAAAATGCATGCGAACTGGGTCACTGCTGCAATATGCTGGAATGCAAGTCTTCATTTTGTAAATGTTTTAGATTCCAGAGGATTTACTTCTGGGTTTGCTCAAATCTACCTTAATACTGAAATGAAATATTTATACTGGAGTTAGTACAATCAGGCGGTCATTTTGTTTGACAAATTGGGTCACCTTTAGGGGAATTAACAGTTTGTGAGCTGCAAACTCATTTGGGGTTTTGACACACTGCTCATTGTGAGCACCACGATATTGGCACACATGGGCCAATACTGTAACAATGACACAAAGTAGCTGGAAAGCACATTCTCCTGAACCAGTGAGGGTAAAATAGTAGTATTCGACTTTGATAATGAATTGGAAAAAGATTTCTGTCTAATTCAAGAAGGGGAAAACAAACATCACAGAAACTGTTTTCCTTCACTAACATGACTTTTTGAAAAAGCTTTTCCAAATGTCTTCTCACTATGGTTGCCTGTACATCCATATTCTCTTAATTTCTTTTTGGTTTTTTCATTTAAGCAATTTGCTCATAAAAATTCCTGGAAATGCCCCGGTAAAAAAAAAATATGTGGGCAGAGATTTAAATGCAGGTAATTTGTATATTAAAGACATTTCACTTTCTTCAATGTTAGTAATTATTGTCTGTGTGTGAAGGAGACAGCTGAAATTAGTGACATTGATTTTCAAGATGGAAGCCAACAGGCAATATCTTGAAACCTGGTTCCCAAACGAAATCATTAGTGAGCACGTCACATCTCAATGTGATCTACATTATCACATCTATGGGACACACAATCTGGAATTTGTGTCCATGGCTTGTTTTGCCATTAGAAGGGTCTTATTTGCTGACTTCATCTAAGTTATCTAAGGTGCAAACACCAAGGCTGTGAAAGATTTACGTGATATGGTACCTAAAATTAAGTTGGAAGTAACTACAAAAATGGTATTTTTTATATATTTTGCAGATATTTACTACAAGCAAAGTACCTACAGAGAGCAACATTACATTCACTGTTTGTACCTCTCTGATAGAAAAAGTTACAAAAAGTAGAAAAACCTTTTGTACATTAAGCATAGGCATTTTGAAAAAGGACTATAATAAAAGGTTTACAAGTTTCAGTGTTTGAATTATAATGGCTGCAAAGATGATGTTTCTGCTTCAGCTCTTTAAAATACTGCTTGAAATGGAAATGCATTTAGGCACTTAAGGTTTGATTTATAAAATTTCTATTTACTTTTATACAGGTTCTTTGCATAATTTACTTGGTAAAAGTAGAAAAATTTTAGTTTACATAAATCATATTGTTCTTTTCCTTTTTCATGGAAACTGTTGTGGATGCTATCTCATCATTCTTATTTCAAGAATGCACATTAAGATAAAAACAGGTTGAAGGTGTGAAAGAACTGTGGTAATCTCAGACTCCATAAGTAAGTTGCACTGAAATATATTCTATTTAAAGAAAAATAGTGGAAACATTTTACAGTGATGTGCATTAACTAGAGCTGCCTGGAGGAAGGTTAGGAAAAAAAATAGTTCCTCTTTGAAACAGTGTTTGGTCTGATCTGGCACTTCCAGGATATTCACACTGAACTTCTTGCTAGGTGATTTTTCTATGTTCTGTACATATATTGTTAAACAAAACAGTGCTAAAGTTTTACCCAGGACAGCTTCTTAGCTGTCATCTGGTTTTCCGGTGATTGTTACCCATGAGAGCTTTGAGTAAAATAACTGAAGTATAAGCAGAAAACTGATTATATAAGCGTTCCCAAATTCTATCACATTCTAGATTTGGGTCAGAGGGGAGAATATTATTTTCCATTACTACCTTTTCTGTAAGAAGAGGTCAAACACAACAAATTTAGAGCAAATTGTTTGAGATAACATATAAACATGGTAAATGAGAGAGTGGATCTGATGACAGTTGGCATGCAGAAAACTCAGTTATCCAAAAACTTTTTTTGCCTTGCTTTTACACTGGCAATTTATCTTCTCACATCTTTTGAGTCCCTGAATCTCACTCACCACAGGAGAATAAAATAAAATTAATAGAAGAGAATAGAATAGAATACTTTATATATCAAGAGGGCATATATGAAAGATATAAGGGACTTTTTACCAGGGCCCATAGTGATAGGACAAGAGAAAACTGAAAGAGGGTAGATTTAGATTAGATATTAGGAAGAAATTCTTTACTGTGAGGGTGGTAAGGCACTGATGCATGTTGTCCAGAGAAAGTTGTGCTTGTCTGGGTTCCTCTGGTTTACAATCTTACCTGTTGCAAAGTCCAGATATATTTTCTTGGAAGTGGTACCTGTTTTTTCTTGATAGTTGATCAATTTGTGTAACTGCTGAGGTTTGTCTCCTCTCATTTTCTCCACATTTATTTGTTCAGGTGTCTCCATAGATGTTTTTTTTTTCTGGTTTACCTCTTTTCCTTTATTTTCCTTCCCAGTTAACAAGATCTGCTGACAGATAACTTGCTGGAATAAATGTTCTCACAATCTCATTTTCCCTCATCAATTAGTATGGCTGATGAGGTTTCGTTCTTATGACTGCTCTACATGTTTTGTTTATGACTTGTTCCTCTTCTCATTATCTCTTTTTGCATTGAAAAAGGACCTTGACCAGATATCCTTAAAGAAGCAGTCACTCTTCTTCCACATACTCTTGCAAATATAAGTAGAGAGGAAACGCTGCATCACTTCTTCCTCAAATTGTGATTCTTTCACACCTCTTCTATCACTCTTTGCACTCACATGCAGAAGGACCAGAAAATATTAAAGGAAGCTTGAAGCAAAACGGTTTTGAATAACCCCAATAACAATGAAAGCATATTATTTTATACTTTTTCAGCTTTTCTTTCTTTCAAGTAATATTGGTTCAAACTGTGCTCTCCCCCAAGTATTAAATAAATGTAGAAGCATTGGGAGCATTAAAGTAACACTACGCAGTCTCTTAATGTACTTTGCAGTAATTTTCCTTTCATCCTGAACTGCTATGTGTTGTTGTCATAACTATCATGAGAAAGAAATAGTTTAGTTTAGTTAGTTAGTCATAAGGACTGTGAACTCACATTCCATTTGCATGAATTTGTACAACATAATGTTTCCTGGGTTTATACCAGAGGATTTTTTCCCTGATCTTGAGCTCCATATCTCAGAAACTATTTCTTAAAAGAAAGCGAGTAGATAGTAATTCACCTCTCTGTAGTAACCACAGCACATGTATCTTTTCATTCTTTTATTCTCTTCCCTGCGGCATCTCAATATCTGAACTCAGGTTTTATAGTCTGCCTCTAGCAGATATTTGTGCAGTGGTATAACACCAGTTTTTCAGCTCTGCTATAATTTATTGGCTTGCCTAAAATTGGCAGTTTGCAGCTTTTCTTTTCTACATCACATCATAAGCACATAGGTCTGGATTTCAAAGCGTGAGCTCAGATTGGTGTGAACAGTTTCCCTGTTGAAATTATTGCTAATAAACTAGTGAAATGTCACAGAAGCCATCTGTAAGCATATATGTGTATTTAAAATGCAATCATATGCTTTATATTTATCTAGCTGATAAATATAAATATAGACAAGTGTGTGTACAAATATATACACATCTAGATTTTAAATTTCTGAGTCAATAATTTTTCCCATATTT
Source organism: Ptilonorhynchus violaceus (assembly GCA_013397565.1). Taxonomy (NCBI): domain Eukaryota; kingdom Metazoa; phylum Chordata; class Aves; order Passeriformes; family Ptilonorhynchidae; genus Ptilonorhynchus; species Ptilonorhynchus violaceus. The sequence goes on from VZRJ01011166.1 coordinate 426,027, forward strand.
TTGTACTTAATGCCACTCTATATAGGACTGGTTTATTTGCCATCTCTTTGTGCTATTGACTGTCTCTCTCTGTTCATTGGGCCATGTTTGTCCAAGATTTTAGAAGGCAGCAGCTGAGCTGAATAATAGGGGCAGATTCCAAAGCTGAGAAGCACACCAAGGTCTTCTGATAGAGGAACGTGTAATGTGAAGCAGACTTGAACCACAAAATTTGCGAAGTATTCTAATGGTCATTGCCTGCTGTTAGCCTCTAGTTTTGCTTTTCTTAGCTTAAATGGTTTGTCCTCCTCTAAAAATGACTGAGATTGCATCTTGAGGTTATGCTGAACTTTCAAGAGACAGGTTCCTCCCACGCAGATTTGATCACAAACTTTTTACTGACAGAAGATGAATCCTCGATACTTTCAGAATCTAGACTGAAGAGATATAAAATGTTGTATTTAGTAGACTGTCTCCTGGCGGGTTCAGCTAGGTGAGTTAAAATCTCCAATTCTTATGAAGATTTTCATGAGAATAATATAAAAAATGTCCCAAAAGTTGATGATTACAAGGTCTCCTTTCTATTCCTGTGTAAGGAATAGCAAGAAAAATCCACCTATTCTGGCTACACAGCAATCTACTTACTATATGCCTATCATCACAACTGCTTTTCTTAAGTCTGCTGAAAAACTACAGAAATTGCTAAGGAACTGGACTGACATACAGCATCTGTCACCCTGCAGGAATTCTAAAGAATGCAGATCTTCCCATGAAGTTTAATTGCTCACATAGAGCTCCTTTGGATTTAAAAACCCCCAAAAGTTCATGAGAAAAAAATTATTGTAAGTTTTCAGCTTATTATTGTTTGTTTTCTTTTCTGTGTCTATCTGTAGTATTTCCCATCTGAGACTCAGAAAGGTCAGGATCTTTGATCTCTTTTGTCTGAAAGAACTAAAGGGCTCTTATATTATTGGCACCTATTAGCTTTAGGATGTGGTATGATATTTCCTAGGGTGCTGTTCTTTGTTACTCCTTCATGGGGCACATTACTGTACAGATTAGCCCTTGGTGACATTCTGTGTCTCTGTGGCCAAGGCACTTCTATTCTAAGGGAATTACTATTTTGAGTTATTCCAGCTTCTATTTTATTGAAGTTCTTAATCAAAAATCAAGGTTATTCTTCCATACTGACAGTATGAAGATCCCTGGTCTTTCTCTCATGCTGGAGAGCATACCCTGGGGCATACAAATTAAAAAGGATCTTGATCGATGGGAGAGCATTTGGAAGATTGAGTAGAAAAAAAGGATTTGTTCTAAAAAAATGAAATGTTTTGTTTAGCTCTACAAAGGAAAGATACTGGCACACTGATACATAAACAATAAGAGTGCAATTTAGCATGTGAAGCAGCAACAAAATCCAGCATTTGAAACTTAAAGGTACTGGTTTTTATTGGGAATAAGCTGCAACCTCATGGGAGAAAAAATAGCCACTGGAAGAACTTGTCTAGAGAAGTAGTGCAAATTTTTCTTCTTTTTAATTAATATTTTTATTTTTAAACCATTAATTTAGAGAATTTCTACAGTTCATGTTACACTGGAGTTACAGTAGATGATTAGGATGGTAATTTCTATATTTATCACTTCTTAATATACCTGAAGATGTTTAAAAATGCCTTCTATATTTTTGACTCTAGCATTTTCTGTTGGGAACAACATGGCAGTTATTTATTTGTGGAATGCTGGCTAAAGACAGTAAAGGTAAAACTGCCACTAATGATCCTTCATTAGGTGCACTTATGACAGCTTGATTTATTGACATACCTTAGGGTATGTAGTCCAGTTAGATGCTTGACTTTGACATACCATCTTTTTACTCACAAGATCTCTGAAATTTGCTTTCGCACACTTTCTCTTCTCCAGTCAACTACATACAAGGTACCTGATTTATTCTCTGTGACAATCATAGTACTAACCTTGCCATGTCTAACCATATAAAATAAATTCAGACGTTTAGACATAAAGTAAGTGGCCATTAATGCAACCAAAAATATTAGCAATTTATTTTTATTTTCCCTATATTTTAGTCCTAAATTCTCTGTCACCAAGAGGCGATTTGCTAACTCTACTCTTCTGGCAGAGAGTTTCCTTGGAGAAATTCTAAACTTGATCACACAGGGCAACCTGATCAAGGCTGGTCCGGCTTTTAGGTAGGTAAATTATGTCTGGGGATCCTTTCCAACCTAAATTATTCTATGACAGTTTTATGGAGGAGAAAGGAAAAGTTTCTTAGCCAAAGTCAGACTCCAGTTCTAAATTCAAGTTAACTTGCTATGAATAATAGGCTGCATACCCATGACTCAAATTCAGCCATCTACACCTACTCTACTCCAAAAAGAAAAACAATGTAAGACATCTTGTTGCTGCATAAGATGCATTTTTCTCATTATGAGCATGAAACAATGTAACATAGAATTGTCTTGGACTTCTGATAGTTGTATATAGACATACAGTGGTCAAAAGCAGGGAAAAATTTGGGTATAATTCCCTTTTCCGAGGTAGGTGGAAGGTACTGGTTCATAGTGTGGTGTTTTTGTCAGTATGAAGGTGTGGAATGCGGTGACACGTGCAGAGGGAAACTGCACAAAGCTCTTCTGCATCTCCAGCTTCCAAGGGTGGTCGAAACCTGTGTTGGTGCTGCTGTGTCTTGTAGTTACATACTGTGAAGAGCAGCAGCTCCTGAGCTGTTTTCCTGTGTAGTGCTAATGCTGATTGAATGCCTTTACATATCCACATATTTTAAGCACTGGTCCTGATACTATTTCAGTAGAAAGAGTTGAATGCACAGAAATTATTTAGACAAAAACATGACAAAAAAATAAGTGGGTGATTCACAGCATGATTTTTGAGGAGATAATATTGGTAAAATCCTTGCTGATGTAAATGAGAGAAGAATTTAAGCTTATGAAGATATTGTCTCTCTGCCTCTTACAGGGACCACGTGGTGACTAGATTACATAATTTGTCTGACAGAAATAAAAATTTTCACCAGGGTGTGTTGAATGTCACAGCTGTCCCCTGAGATCCTTATATTTGTCAACATCACAGGCTGCCTGTTTACTCAAGCTGTAGATGCTCATGCTTTTAGCACTAAGAGATTCTGATTGACTGTGTCATGGTACCTAAATTGCAGTCTCTTTTTTTAATATTGAGGCAAGGAATTACATCTATTTCATTATTTCAATAATAATTTCAAATTATTTTAAAGGTTCTTTAAATAATTAATGTGTTAACATGGTAATATTTAAGAGATGAAAATTAGGGACTGTGACACTTAGCAGATAACAGTCCTGCTGATGAGATCCATTTATTCCATGAGAGGATGAATTGATACTGTGTCCAGTTTCAGGCCCACCAGTAAAGATATTAAGAAGTTCAGGAGAATTCAGGGGGAATCCACCAAAGTGGTGTGGGTTGGAGCACCTGCCATGTAAGAGAAGCAGGAGAAGCTGGGTTTGTTCATCCTGGAGCAGAGATGGCTTCACGGGACCTCACATTATTTCCCCAGTGCCTACTGAGAGGTTCGCAAGTGGTGATTGCCAGGAGGAAAAGAAAAAACACGCACACACTGGAGTGAAAAATCATAAGGAGAAACATTTTCTCTGTGAGGACAGGTGGGCAGTAGCACAGGTTCCCCAGAGAGGTTGTGCAGTATCTGTCCTTGGAGATTTTCAGGACTCAACTAGATGAAGTTCCAAGCAACCTCGTCTAACCCTCTGAATGACCATGCTTAGATAGGGGATGTGACCAGCAACCTCCTGAGACCTCCTCCACTCTGAATTGTCCTCTGATCCTATAATTTCTCTGACTTCCATATTCTGTGTGTCCCTCCTTCTGTTAAATAAGTTTGACTGTGGTATTGCAAGAAGTACCACGTCTGTATTTTTACACTTGAGTGAAATATACTTCAGGGTAGGGCTGTGAAGTGCAATATTTTCAGTTTATTCAGAAGGCAAACAAACACATGTATTTTTATTTTCTCTGAGACAGGCAGAAAGCACTTTGACACCAATTTGGATTACACAGAGAAACTGAAATAAAAAACCAGCACTTCTGTGTATTGAATTAAATATAGAAAATGCATGTAAGGATGCCTTCAGTCCTTCACCGTAGGAATAACATAAAATATAACATTAATCACGTAGCTTCAGATTTTTTAACATTATTAAGTGGGGGTTTCTGTTAGTTTAGGAATTTCAGCAACTGATATTTGTTTAGGAAAGAAAGTCAAAATAAACAATGAGAAGAGCAAGGGATATTTCCCCAAGTACTGTGAGCTTGCTAATATGACAGAATATCTAAATAACAAGCTGTCTCTTCAGGTTCACAAAATTTGGCTGAATGTATAGTTAAGGGGTAGAAGACATAAAGTATCCTCAAGAAATATCAGTTTTAGTTTTAAAATATTGGTTTTACATGTGCCCCGAAAAAAATGAAAGACAGATTTTTAAACTTATATGATTCAAGAAGAAAGAAACATCTACAAACTGGGACTTGCATCATCTGGTTGTGTGGCACTGTAGCATTTGAAGGTCAAATTGCAATGAAAGTTCTGGCTCCATCGGCCACAATTCCTTATAGGGAGACAAAAGATGAAAGCAGCTATGCCACTCCATCCGTGAACTGTTGCAAACATGCTGCTTACTGGTGGAGATTTTGAAGGACATCCAGTCTCAAGCAAAAATCAGATTTTCCCCTTCTAAACCTTGACGTCTGTCACAAGACAGACCATGTTTTTCCCTGCTTACCACCCGACCATCATTTCTACACAATATCTGGACCATAAGACATAGATCTATGTCCTGCACATGCCATCTTTGCCTTATGAAATAACAGATTCATGTCACAGACAAGATTTATGGGATAAAACAACATACAGGAGAACCTAAAAAATAGTATTTATCTATTGCATTTGTTCTTTCAGGAGTTAATTACATCAAGAATTGCAAAGGAATTGCAAATGTCCCCCTTTTGATACTATTTTTGTGATGTGACCAGTAAGAATAGGCATCCCTTTTCGAAATATTACATATTGTAATGTAAGTGTAGGCAAATTTCTTTGCTGTAACATAGAGTATGGAGAAAATGGTAATTATTTTAGTCCACTGTAGTGAAACAGCTTTTCAAATTTGCATTTGTATGCTAAACACAAGATTATGAGTTGCACCTACTGCAGATGTCCTGCTCTTCCTTCTTGAGAGAAATGTTCTACATTATTTCCTGTTCTGAGCTATACTTAAAACTTTTCTCTCAGATTTGAAGACATACTAAGCTTGACCTTCTGTGTCTAGCTAAGCAATTTGAGTCCATATGTGTTAGAGTTCATCTGTAGAAAACTTACACTTGGAAGACTCTTGTGAAAGCTTTTGGAATCAGATGTCACATAAAAATATCCATATTGCACAAGCAAATGACAAAGAACCCAGTTTCAGTATCAGTCTGAATGACAACTCCTGAAAGGTTGTTTGGCTCTATGGTTTCTGAATGACAAGTCATCATTCCATAGAAAGTATGTGTGCCTACCACTTATGCACTGGAAGTGTACCAGACATCTTCTCAGAATGCTTGCAGAAACTCCATGCATGTTCTTGTCATTGCTGTAATTGACTAGTGTAGACCCTCGGTGTGAAACATTGGAATATATTCTCAAATACATGCATATGTATATCCCTGAACACACCACTTTTTGCTTACTCTTATTTACACAGGAACACAAAAAACAAGGACGTGGTAAGGTCTGTGAACCTTCACTGAGACTTTTTAACCTGAGACACATTATGGTGGATGCTTAGGATGAGGCTAGCTGAGAAATAGACAATTGCCTTTAACCAAAATCTATTCAAACATTTAAAGTCTTTTTTAAAAATTATTTTTCATTAAAGATTACATTAATTGTTCTGGATGTTACATTTTACATTATATAAGAAAAAGGCAGGACAAGAGCTATTTTTGCAAAAAGCTACTGAGCAGTCTGCTGGAGGTAAACAGAATTTTCAAGCCCTTCATAGCCAATGTATTGGATGTGCCTTCTCTACAGGCAGGCAGTGTGCCATGAGCATCTATGCCAGCTCTAATGAAAGGCAGTGTCTGTAAGATCTAACAAGACTGACCAGTCATTTTTTTTGTCTACAAAATGCTTCAGGAAGTCACAAGTCTTCTGGAGAAATTCACTGTGGTGATGTAAGAAGACAAAATGATACTTCAGAAAAACTGTAAAGAAAATAAAACTCAAAATTCATTTATTTTCCCAGTAATCCCAGTAACCAAGAACACAACCGTTACATTAACTAGAAAACAATGGACCTCCATACAGGTGGGAATAAAAAAAGTAAAGTCAAACTAATGAAAAAAAGTTGGCATAAAAGGGTGTAGTTTGCTGAAGGACTTAACCCTATTTATGTTGTATTAAAAATAATATTCTTCAAGCTAAACTTTTTGAAAGAACTGATTTCTGTTCTCTTATGAGAGGTCACTGCATTATTCTAGTTTCCATTGTCACATTATATCACCTTGTATCAATTTCTTTTGCCTTTGGCCTCTTGAATCTGCTGTTTAGGTGTTGGAGTTCTTTTATTTTTACAATGGTTATTTCCAAACTTCAAAACATTTGTTTGTGCTGTCTCTCAGAAGTTGTTATAGAACACGTTGCATCTCCAGCCTCAAGCATTTAATTCAAGTCCTCATAAAAGCACTAGGCTTCTATTGATCAGTGACACATTTTTGCAACACCTCTTCATGACCCATTGAGGATTCCACGACTGTTGGACAGAAATCATTGTTTACTGCTTTACTTGACAAATTTGTTAAGTATTTGTTAAACAGTTTGGGTATTCCTTATCATAATGATTGTATCATAGTCCCGTTCACCTATTATTTCAAAGGGATAGAAGGTGCAAACTGGGAAATTGAAATAATTTTTTCCTTACAGACCAGCATTGAGAGTGTATTCATAAGAGCAGAGATTTAAAACTGCCTAACAAGATATTAGGAACTTAAACAATAATGCAGTGCAACCTCGTGTGTTAAATAATAAGATGGTTAAGTGAAGTGGTGAAACACAAATTATATCCTTTCACATACAATAGATTTAATATTATTTATTAATGATAGGTATGTATACCAAGCTGCTATTTGTGTAGTTTGATTACAGACACTAAAATATATGAGTGTATTTCAATTTTCTATGGTATGCCCAAAAAATTACTGATTGGATTGCAATTTAATAGAGTATGACTATGAAAAAATACTTTGAGAGTTTAGGACTAGCTTATTTCATCCATCACTTTCACTTACATTAGAAATTAGTGTTATGAGGAAAGAATATCAATCCTCCTTCCACTTTTAATTAGAAAACTTTTTTAGCCTTTGTACATACATTTGATCATATGTATCTAATAAGTTCCTATTCAACTCCAACTTACTAGAACAAAGCTCTCAAATAACTTTGAAGTGTTTAACTAATGGTGGCATTTAAAAGGAAGGATTTAACAGACAGAAATACTCAAGCTGCATTTGTGAGGATGAGGAGCAGGTTTACATGATAGCAACCATTTTTTCTGCTGTCTACTTAAAATCAATATCCACCCAAATGCATTACTTTTCTGACATTACAGGTGTTTCCAACACTCTTTATAAAGTCAATGCAGTAAAGCAGATATATAACAAAGGCACTATTGTTCCTTCCTTGTTATTTTGAAAGCCTTTTGTTTCCACCAAAACTAAAAGCAATGAAGAGAAAATGCTAGCTGGTTTTATGCATGCTGGATTAAATCTCTGAGTTATCTGAAGATGGGCATTTATTGCAGCGTTAAGGTGATGCTAATTCTGTTATCCTCTTTTCTCCAGTAGGTGTCTTCTAAAGGTGCCGTAGATTAGGTTTTCTAAGTATCAATCAGGCTCAGCAAAATGAAATTGAGGCTTTCCTGCATATGTACATTAATCACCAAACAGGTAGCCAGAACATGGAGTCCCTCACATTGTAAGTTCTTTTAAAAGTCAGTGTAAATTCCTTTAGTACATGTAACTTTTAGATTTTCTATACTGCAGAACAATATGAAACACATTAGGTACATATCCAAGCTGTTTTAAATTTACAGCTGTCATCTTTGTCCTTCAGGAACAGTATCTTACAATTCAATTAGTATCACAATAAGAAAGACTGTGAGGTTCAGGACTGAATTTGCCTTTATTTGGAAATTATTTCAAAACTACTATGCTCATTTCCTAATCTCCTATGCACCTTTAAAAAAATTGCTTAGTTCACTGCTATATTGATGAGGCTAAGAAGTTATTCATTCAACTTTTACTTACAAAAGGTCCAACACAGTTAAAAAATTGTATTTGCCTTTTGTTACTTTTCTTATATATATGAGAGGAATCCTTTACCGTCTTCTACTTAGTTTTATCAGGGCACTGTAGGCAAAATAATTATATTGAGAAAACAATCTGAAGATCAAGGAAATGGTAAAGTGCCTCTAAATGCACTTTATTCATTCTCCTTTAATGTCAGACTGTCAACACCATAGGCAGCTGCAACTGATCTAATTGTTTAGATTTCCTACTTAATCTGTTGCACTACTAGGATGCAATTCATTCACATCAAGTTGACATCTAAAATAGGGCAAATTAATCAGGCCTTTGAAGTGTCTATTTCTTTGCACTGCCTTGAAATGGAGACTGGGATAACTGGCTCAGGTGTAGCTATAAGGCAACTGTGCTTCTGTGGTAAAGTGTTAGAAGGAAATAACCCGTTCCAAGAAAAAAATTAAGCTCAAATAATAGGGATAACAATTTAAGATTTTGTTTTATTACGTTCAAACTAATTTATGTAAAACTCAATTTTAAAAAAGGCTTTTTTAGCATTAAGACCATACTGTTACCTTTAAAAATAATCACACCTGAACCTCCTCAATTACTAGTCCCCTTTACTTAGTCACTCGACCATTCATTTTAGGTTTGCTTACATTTTATTTTAATTTGGTAGACCATAGATATTTATGACATGACTATCTGAATCCATAAGTCTAAATATTCTAGCATGACATTTTTACTTGTAATAAGCTTAATTACAGTTAATTTTAATCTGCAATCTATGCTTTTATTGTTAATTGGGAACATATAGTATCTAGAGTAATTGACTTGGATAAAATTAATGTATACTACCACTGAGGTTGTTCTTGTCAATAATTTGCAATTACACTGATAAAAATCCTATTCATGTCCTCAGAGTGTGAAACATGTACCATGGGTTACAATGAATTAAACAAAATAGCTTATATTAAATTACATGGATAGCATGGATGCAATTCTCCCCAGTTATTTAGGTACCATCTCCTTAAACATTAGTCTTTCAAAAGAGATTTCATCAATCATTATTTAAGTTATAACATTTTCCTATGCTGTCCCACACATCACTGAAAAGCCTTCACATTCTTTTCTTCTTTATTTTTTCTAAGAGTATCTCTTAGTTTGCTACTACTTTTTATGTAAGCAATTTATGCATGAAATTTATGTTAGAAACTATATTCCACTGTATACAAACGTTTATGCACGTATTTAGATCAGCTAAGTACACCAACTGCGTTCAAGGGAACAATTGCTAGGAGTGAACTCCAACAATCACATAAAGTTTATTTGCAGGATCAGTTAAACTCACTAGGAGATTGATTCAGAAGCTCAGATGTTTTCTTTGAAGAAAAAGAAATGATGGGAAAGTCTTTTTATTTTTCTCACCTTTAACTTCATCAGAATTTTTTTTTTAGGTTTAGGCATTTATCACCATAATATGTTTTCTGTAATGCAAATTAATCTCATAACTTTTCTCTAAAGCCTTTCAGATTTGTCAACCTCTTTTCTCAAGTATGGCATCAGAACAACATATCATACTTATGTGACAGCAAAGTTTTCAAAGGACCTGATTTTCAGACAGCAAAATCTCAGCACTTTTTGCTAAAAACAGCTACAACTCTCACTGGAGTTGGGGAAAACAAACTTTGTAATATATAATGTTAACCATCTAGAAGCTGACAGGTATAAGTAAGATTTTACTCCTTAAATATTTCAGACACACATACACAAAATTTCACCTATTATTTTTTGTTAGTAAAGCTCTTTGGCTGTGTTAGGTCCTTTGTAAATTAATACCTTATATTCAGAAGCAATTCTTGCAGCACATCTAAGGTTATGGATCTGTTTGTTCTAAGCTATTCAATGATCATCTGCCAACACTGCTGCAAAAAACGTTGTTCCGTAACTACTTAATCTCTGGATTTTGTTTCCCTGATTTTCCTTTTGATATTCATTACTATCCAATTCATTTTTTACATAAATTCATAATATTAAAATCTGGAGAGTCACCTTCATAGTCTTCATTTCACAGTCTCTAATTATTCGATCTACTTAAGTATAAAACGCAGACATTATTTTTTCAGCACACTGCCCCTTTTGTTTTCCTGAACTGAATTTTTGATTCCTTCATACAGTATGTTCGATACAGAAGCTTGGATTCTTTTCTTGATGGAAAAAACACGTTATGTATTTACTCTGTTGTACCAAAAGGACATCATATATTTTAAAAATTTACCCCCGTATCTTCTTTTATGTCTGACTCTCCCTGAATACCTGTTATGACTCCTTTATGGTATCTTCCTACTAGGCCACTACTACAGGTCTGATTACTCTAACAGAAGTTTTCCTATTACATGGAAAATTAAGGTATTCAGGGCTCAAATATTCTCCAGCTTGAAATTTATATTTTTTTTTTTTTTTTTTTTTAACCTCTCAGTGGTTCATTTTACCCACTCTCTTTTTTGATACTCTCTTGTACATTATATGGTCAGCAGTCCATATGAGAAGAGAAGCTGTCCTGCTATTCTTCCCCACTGGAAAAGTAACACCACCAAATTAGCCATAATTTCAAAACCAACACCCTTCACAGCACTGCTTGTGCTTAGTTTCAGTATCAAAAGTCATTAAAAAGAAAGTTACAGCTGGGACATACTTGGCAGCCATTTGCTTTGCCCTAGGAAGGTCAGTTAAAAAGAGAAGCAATTATTAGATTGCTTAAAGAAATCAATTCATATCGTAGAGCATCTAACTGACATAGTTCAGGAAACATATTTTACTTTTATTTCTATTGATCAGTGGGTGATAATATATAATTGTGACAAATGGCAAAGGAATTTAAAAGATCAGATGAACTGCTGAGGGATTGCTGCCTGATGTATATTCCTAAAGCAAAGACTGTGATTACATCTTCGTGCAACCTTGTCACTACATGGTAGCTGGCATAATACTACTGATGTATCTGTATCAGAATTTGGAGAAGAGAGGAGAGGAGAAATGCTTCATGCTATGCAAGCTCTCTGACACTAGTATGTGTGGAATTACAAAGTGGTATAGAAGAATAATATTAGAATACAAAGAGAGAGATGGGAGAAGTAAATGCACTTTAGAAAGCATTTGAAACTTCTTTAGCCAAGATTTCACGAAATTATGAAACCTTCCAAGAAGGTTTAACTTTTCTGATAAGAAAAATAAAGAGTGTGCAATTCATTTGCAACACATTAGATCATTGAAGGAATGTTCAGACCACCTTCACAGGGCCATTAATTGATGTGTTCCAGATTACTGATTGAAAAGATCAAAGTACATAGATGGTAATTTATAGTTGCTTAGCTGACTAGTGACTATTTATCTTTGATGACTCTTGTTCAATTACACGCTCATATGCTAAACTGTGATTTGCAGTGACTAGTATCACCTTGATATTAAGCAGAATAGCATGCTCCAATATAAACTGCCTTATCAAAAACATTACCTAGCATCATATGTAACAACAAGCTGCTACCTAGGAAACACTCTGTTTGTGAGGCCTTCATTTCCAGGTGAGCTATTCAGCTATGACCAAGGTCTTCCAGATTTACTCCTTGGATGTGTCCAAACACTTAGTTATCTTGCCACAATTGACTTGTAGGTCATGCTGGGCACTACAACTCTTAGAGAAGATCAAATAAATAATTTCTGAGAGATTATGACCTTCTTCTTTTCTTTATGACAGAGCAGAAGTGAAGTATGGAAGCATTTATATACATTAGTCTAGTGAAAAGTCAGTGCTGGGAAACGACTTGTCTAGAGTGGAGTCAGAATTTGATATGTCATACCTCATGGAAATGGTGTCTACAAGCCTCCAGCTGTTACTGAAACCTGAACAATTGTGCCATTCTCCAAACCTCAGATCTGAACAGCAGTTCTCAGATATTATATTTGTTCTAGTTCATGTATATAATCACATTCTGAAACAAAACTTCCACTTATGCAAAATATGAAGAAGTCAGGAAAAAAAAATAATAACAGCTGAAACATTATCAAACATCTTACATGTTATCTTCTAACAGGGATCCTGGGAGGTCAGGCTTTTCTTTTATTTTCTGCAGATTCTTTGTCTGTATCACTCCAGCAAGATAGCCTCAAATGCAGACACTGTGGAAGTTATAAAGTTTTTAATTTAGCTGAGCTCAGTGCCATCATTTTTGAACCTGAGAAAGCTTACTTCCTTTGCCACCTTTCCCTCATGAGAAGAATTTAATTTCTTAAGTCTTTTATACCCTTTCTTCTGATAAATTCCAGCTTTGGCAAAGCCAGCTTTGGAACTTAAGAGATGTAGGAGAAAGAATCCTTGAGACTAAAGGTTTTCAATATATTTTTGAACATGTGGAAATGAAGCTATTATGTTATTTTTGGAATAGAATCCATGAACAAAAAATGTTAAATATATATAAGAAATGTTTTACTTTCTAGTATGAATTTGCTCGGTGAAGTACAGAATAATTTATCTTTAATGGCTCGCTCACCCAGATGGTGAGAAAAGGTATTTTCTCTGTACTACTGTTAGAGCTTCCTGTGAACCACAACACTTACATAGGAATTTTCCAATAAACTGTATGGAGGAGATTAGTCACTGTCAATTTCATATTGCATCATATGATAAGAAACTGTACTGTGATAGTCATTCCATGTTTAATCTTCCAAAATCCTGACTGACTGTGATCTTTAGTCACTAATTAAAGGAAGGAAAAGTCACATCCAGTTGAAGAAACTCACAACAAAATGAAAGGGTGTTTGCAATATATCCTTGAATGTTTGGAATTAATTTAAATTTAAAAAGTGACTAAAAGAGCAATCAACTAAAAGGGAAGGAGGATTCACAAGTAGAAGGGAAAAAAACAAGAAAGTAGAATTATCAGTATCATGTATACAGAATTTATACAGGTTAGTATACTACTCAGTGCCAGGAAGTCCTATGGAAAATGTTGCAAATAGAAATGTATGTTTCTCAAGATGCAGACAACTTTATGTAAAACGATGTGTTTACAACAAGAATACATTGCATATATTACTCAAGTGAAAAACTCTATTTGCTCAGAAGCTCTGCAAGTAGTATGATCTATTGGTCCACTTTACTTTGGTGAATAAATGTTGGCATCTGTATTTGAAAATCTTTCATTTCTTGCTTAAGATTGGTTTATTTGTTTGCTTTTAGTTGTTGCTTCTAAATGACAGATCACAAATGGAATGAAAGGATGAAAACCACTTAACTATAATATTTCCACTTGATTCTATGTTTTGCCTTGACATTGCAGTATACAGACATGAAAGACAGCTGAGAAGCATGCTGAAATAATTCTTGTGAGAAGAGATGAAACCTGACAGACACAGAACGATTGTAACTAATTAATCCTAACCATCAACAACTGTAACCACAAACATCCTAGTTATTGTGCAATTAACATGCCAAGTTGAATCATATAGCAGCTCTATGGTATTCAACATAATCTTGTTAATTTATTCTGTATGTAAATATTTCTTCTAATTCACTTTGATCCAGTACTTCAGGATTTATGAATGCAAAAATCCTACTGAAGTTCAGGGAGATTTTGGTACCTATGAATTCCCTTTCTTCTCCAAGAATCTGGGAATAATAAAGTCTTACTGATGATAGTGGTGGTATTAATTGATGCTATTGAAACTAGGTGTAACAAAAGGAAAAATTCTTGAAAGCTCTGAATTTCCTAAACCATCCTGGGGTACCCTTCCATAACAGATTTAATTATAGAAAAAATGACAAGGCAAAACATTGAAAGAAGCATATGAATTCATAATTTCTATAAAACCTATGTAGGATCACAAGTAGTGAATATTTTAATTGAAAAGTAGTATTGACAAGTATGGCATAGTAAATAGTGCAAATGTCTATTTTTTTGTCTTTTATAAAAATTTTAAATTTTCTAATAAATAATAATTAATAAATATAATCTAATTTGGGAAGGAAATTAAAAAGAAAAAATGATTACATTACATTTTGTACAAGATTCTGTAAATCAATTTAGTAAATATTTATATATATTAACAATTAAAGTAAAATATAATAAGAATAACAACAATAATACTTATAATACTAACAGTAGTACTAATTGTAATTAAAAGGGAGACAACAAAAAGAGAGAGAGGGGCAAAACCCAAGAGAAACAAGTGATGCACAATGCAGTTGTTTACCATCTGCTGACCAATTCCCAGTCCATCCCCCAGGAGCAACCAGCACCTCTCAGCCAACCTCCCCCAGTTTATATACTGAGCATGGTGCTCTATGGTTTGGAATATCGCTCTGGCCAGTTTGGATCAACTGTCTTGCCCATGCTCCTCCCAGCTCCTTGTGCATCTCCTCACTGGCAGAGCACGAAGCACTGAGAAGCCCTTGATTTTGGATAATCACTGCTCAGCAACAACCAGCACATCCGTGTGTTGTCAACATTATTCACATAAATCCAAAACACAGCACTACACCAGCTACTAAGAAGAAAATTAACTCTGTCCCAGATAAAACCAGAACACTAGAATAGTTAATTATTACTCTAATAAATTGTATTATGGTAGCNATTTAGTTCAGGGTTAATGAATCAATATTTCATGCTGACAGCATGATAGAAAAAAAAAAGGGGTTTTTTTTGCAAGAACACATCCGAGGAGTACCGTTATTCAAAGATTCCTTAAAGACTTCTTTTTTTTTTCTGAGAAGAAAATATCTTGTAGCATCCGAGAAAGATTCTAGAAGATGTTGATCTAAATATAAGTACAGTATCTTGTGTCTCCTTTCTCTGTCTTTTACATTTTCAGAGAGGAGTCTTTAAGCNTTGTCAACATTATTCACATAAATCCAAAACACAGCACTACACCAGCTACTAAGAAGAAAATTAACTCTGTCCCAGATAAAACCAGAACACTAGAATAGTTAATTATTACTCTAATAAATTGTATTATGGTAGCATGTATTAGTCACATTTATAGATTCATGACTTCACTGTGATAGGAAATGTAGAAAGTACAAAAAAATGTTCTCTACTTACAAGGTAAAACATCTAGACACAGACAATTATGAATAAGAACAACAAAGAGTAGTAGACCAGGTATTTTTAAATTTTTATAATTTATAAAAATTATATAAATAAAAATATGTCATTAAGGACAGAANGTACCGTTATTCAAAGATTCCTTAAAGACTTCTTTTTTTTTTCTGAGAAGAAAATATCTTGTAGCATCCGAGAAAGATTCTAGAAGATGTTGATCTAAATATAAGTACAGTATCTTGTGTCTCCTTTCTCTGTCTTTTACATTTTCAGAGAGGAGTCTTTAAGCATTCTCCTGAGCTCTTGGTCACCTCTTGTTGGCACTCCCTGAAAGCATCTGTATAACAACCCCCTTTCCTTAAAACCCTTCAGTGCCTCTGCAGATGTACAGAGATAGAGGGTTGCTGTCGTACAGGCTTGAACTATATCGTTGCTTCTCTATACTCTCTCCATTTCAGTTTTTGCATAGCAACTTCTTTGGGAAAAAAGAAATTATCTTTTTCACGTCATGTCAGTCTGATGATCCGTGAAGAATTAAAAACCTTTCTGCTAATAAATAATAACAGCAGCAATGATAATAAGCATGATACATTCTAAAGTGTTTGAATCTTGCCCTTATTTTGTCACCTAAAAGTCATATGGTAATGTGATTTTTGAAAGTTCAAGATGTATACTTTTCCCATTATCAGTGGTGAGATGATGTTTTTGTCATGGTAGAAATCTTTTGTCTGAGCTTCCTTTCATACGTTTTCTAGTTAATGATTTCAGTATTAAAAGTTACTCTTAGGTCCAATGAGTGACTCTGATAATACAGCTCTACCTACTTAATCTGGTACTCCTAGAGAGTAAGTGTATGTCAACACAAAATAATCTGTTAACTTCCCTGGAGATTTGGATATTCTGTGAGTATTGTATTTAATTCATCCAATGTAAAAGTTCGCCATAAAATCACACGTGCTATCTTTTCAATACCCACCTTTCATTCTTCTATAGCTTGTGTTTGTGGGCTATTAAACAGAACATTTATATTTTCCATTGTGTAGAGTGTACAGTCAAACCATGTTTTTGATTTAGGTTATAATGGGATTTTGAAAAACATGTTTTAATGGAATTCTTTTCCCTGTAAATCTTACCCTTTTTTAAAGAGCTACAATTCCAGCTCAAGGTCTATTTCTTAGTCCTGTCTTTCAAATACAAGGAGAGGAAGGCTGCCCTCTCTTAGTGACAATGCAATAAATAAGTTTGTCCTTGGCCTGACAGAAGACTCTTACCTTGTGTAGAGCTATTTTTACCTTATTGGAAGGAATATTGCCTGCTTTATACTTATCTTTAGGTATCTTCGAGATACATCTTTAAACATTTTAATACATATCATATTATGTCCACTTTAAACTCCATAATAAATTTGCATATAAAATAGTTGAAACTTACAGAACTGAGCTGGCAGAGGACATTGTTCTGCAGCAATCTAATTTTTACTTTAAGGCTAAATTGACTGGTTTAAGTCACTGATAATGAAGAACAGAACCTTCTACAGCTGCCATGCTATGTTACCAAGCAGTAATTGCCTACAATAAAAATAAGATCTGTTTTTTGTCTTTAATTTGATCCTAATTTCGTAGAAGTCATCTGTGGACTGTTGTCTGGGTCACAAAAACCTGCCCCTTCCCTGTTGCCACCATTACCATCAGCAAACTGATGAACACAGTGAAAGAAAGATCTCTTCTGTGAATACCTAAAATGCAAACTACAGTGAAGGTGAATTGGAAGGCCATTAAGTGATAAAAACTGGTTCAACTTTTGTACAAGTCCTTCTGTCAATGGCAGAACATTTCCCCTTTTATTTAGAGGTGTATTTTGTTGCTAGACCTGCAAAGCTTTTTGGTTGCTTTGACTGCCTTGAGATTTTTCTCATTTATTTCCCGTTACTCCTTTCACTTTCTGCAGAAGTGTTTTCTTTTCTGTGAGTCTTATTCAAACTGATACTCTTGTGGTGTGTTTTTCTTCCATAATGCATATCAATACATATATATGTGTGCTGAACCCATGCTTTAGCTCATTTCCAAAGAATGGGAATAGCCACTGCAGAGACAGCTGCACTACCTGGCAGCTGCTTTGGATCTAAATGGTTTTCCTAAGTTTATAACTTCTCTCAAAGACCAAACACTCCACTGAGCTAATCATACTTGCAGTGTAAATGGGGCATCCAGAAAGCACTGTACCAAACCCATTGGATTTAATATCTGGCATCTTCAGTAGCTCTGGAATTTCCCTACTGTTTCCCTTTCACAGTGGAGACAACTCCTATGTCACAGGTTGTACACTAGTAAGACTATATAAAATTTTTTAATTGAAATTTTTTTAGCAATAAAGAAAATTGTGCTACTCCTGCCATGTGCACTCCATCTAAATGTCCTTTGTATGTTTTGCATATATATTATTAATAGTAAGTTGCATTAGACGTGGTGACTGACACTTACCTGTATTTTTTCAAAGTGGTCAAGGCTGTTTCTTATGTTAAAGGGTATGGAAGTCATGTAGCTAAACCCCAGGAACTGCTTTGAAAATAACAGTAGGTGTTATCATCTTTGCCACTAGCACTGAGATAAGAGTAAATTAATCTTTCAAGGCAAAAGATGAACACTTATGGAGCACAAGAAGGTATTTTCTTATCAATCAACCATATACATCATAGTAAGATGAAGGACAGACTCATTCTGTGTGAGGCTGTCTGACATGTCACACGTTACAGGTGTAACATGCAGGTTACTGCAGCAAGAATACTGAACCAATGGCCAGTGCAGCCAGTTCCCACCTCTAAAGCTGGATTCTGTCCACTGTTTTTTTTATTATCCCCCTCTTTAGAGTTTTAAAGTGAAATGAAACAGGTTTGTACACTTTTTTAGCAGCTGTCTTTTTTTTTTTTTTTTTAATGTGGATAGATATGAAATGGCTGAGATTTACAAGAAATTAATTAAATTTTCCTTTAATTTGATTTTTCCATATAGGGCTTATTGCTTTAATGTGGGGGAACTGCAAGCATGATCCTTCACCTTTCCTTCCTTTTAAACTTTTCTACATTTATTTGTTTTACAGCTAAATCCCTTCTTTTTTACCTGTTAATCCTTTTTCCACTATATGCTAACAAGAAATCCAATTCAGAACAAACAGGCAAAAAAAGCTGAAATTCAAAGCTCTTTGTTACTTTCCTCCTTTAGTTCAAAATTAATTGTTTTGAACAAATAGAAACTTGAGTCATTCATAGTACTTTTATTTTAAAAAAAGAAAGAAAATCTTTGTTTTTCATTTGGTAAAAAAAAGAAAAATGTTTGTCTATCACAGTGCACATTCAAAGAAGGAAATGGAAAAAAAATATCTAAAGGTTGCTATAGCTAATTGGAAAATAGTATTTAATCACCTGAGGACTTAACTAAAAGAAGTTTCCATTACAAGATGTTCTCCCATCCTCAACAACTTTTTATGCAGGGATATACCAGCCCACTATTTTCTGGACATAAAATAATCATTACTTTTCTGCAGAATATACTATCAGGTAACATGCATTAGGAGACACTTTTAAGTGAAATTACACTAGAATGTTTTATAACCCATGGTGTGCTTATTTTAAAATGCAATATAATTTGTTAATTTTCAATTATCAATTGACTAGCAAAATTTTCCATAGTTTTGTAATGTAGCCCTATTTTTTGTTAAAATTCTACTGGACCCCACACACCTTTTCTCTATTCAAACATGGTACCTATTGTTGAAATCAAAGCACTAATTTATTTTGGCCAAACACAGCACAAATTTAGATACATATGAATTTTAGACTTCTGCCTGTGCCCAAAACATATTTTAGAAGTATGAAAAAGATAAAGAATGAAAAAAAAATCAACTCATATTACTTTTGAAAATCATTGAACTTCAGTCTTATGCTCTACTAGCTCTGGAGTAAGGTGTGGAATTTCAGCATCTGACAGAACTGCCAACTGATTGCAGTTAAGACAGGAATAATTCTGCTTCACCTGTTCAAACTCTTTGGTGCTCATCCCAGCACCTTGGGCTGTGTGCAGAAATTAAGAGGTATGGCTACAGGTCATTGAATGTCAATGAGAGAAGCTCCCACTGGCCCAATCTATTCATATTTCGGATCCTCATTTAGTGCTTGCTGAAGCTTCTGTGTCCTTTTCATAGATATCTTCTTGCTGCTCTCTTCACCTTGATCCACATCAGATAGAAATGTTTCTAGAACACTCCTGAGTGAACAGAGGCTTTAAGCACCATCACTGGTACTGAGGAATGGATGAAGACACCAGTCTGATGGCAGAACTGAACTGTCATATCTCTTTGGTACAGATAAATGTGCTAGAGCATAACTATCCACCCCAAACATGAATCCAGGTCCAGTGTTCTGTGTGGTAAATGGATCCTCTGGTTGAGAGGCTTTAAATAATCACAATGAACTGTTCACAGAAGTGCCCTACAACCTCATCCAAAATTTTTTATTCCAAAAGTGAAATGTTTCATAGTGCCCTGCTGGAGGGAAACTTTTGGAAGGAAAATATATTTACTCACTACTGGTTTGGGCTTATAGCACCAGAGAAATCAGAAGGAAAGTATTTAAAAGAGTAAATGTGCTGTAGAGTAGATTCAGGTTTAGAACCAATGTGTTGATTTTCCTTTCTTGTCATCACAATGTGCTGTGTGCACTGTCCAGGTGACATCTGCAGATCATCAGTCTGGATGTTAGCCAACGTGTTTTCTCCACTCTTATTTTCCACTGTGTATGAATCCCTTCTACTGGGGGAAAAATGCAAGTAGGAGATGGTAAAAAGAAATAAAAACACTATTAATTTTTTTCTTTTTTAAATGGCATATATATATTGTCTGCTGCTTTTCCTTTGATGCTGTATGCAAGTGCACTAAAAAGAGTAACAAAGTCCTGATGCAACATGGAATTTTTTGTGATGGAAATAGCTTTATTTTTCAGGCCCTCTTGTTATAGATTAAGGTATGAAAAAAGGAACAGTCAGCTTTACAGGAGGAAATAAAATGTAAGTCAGAGTAGCCACAAAATATAAAACCTTTGGTATGTAACTAAAATGCTGTGTTCTTTTGATAGATCTGGGGAATTTTAGCGGTCGGACAAGAAGTGCTGTCTCCGTACGTGAAGGTCAAGGAGTTGTTCTGATGTGCTCTCCTCCACTTCATTCTCCAGGTACAGTAGGCTGCAGCTTGTATTCATGCTGCTCCTTTACAGTTTCCTCATTATTGGATGCTCAGTATTTTAGATACAATATGTATTTGATTGTGGAACTTCAAAACAGAAATATCCACCATTCTTCTGACCGTTTTTGGAGTACCAAAGAACTAATTTAAGTTCATATATTGCAATGCCACTGAATAGCAGCAGAATTTCTGTTACAAGATTGTCTTATTCCTGGTATAGAACTTGAATGTAACAATAGTCTCCATGCCATCAGTGGTGAATGTGCTGCCTTGAGGTCACAGAAGATTTCTTTTAGAGTTTAGAAGCCTTCAGATATTGCTCCAAATTCCAATGTCGACATACTTTTGTTGATACTGATTTTCTCTTGTTCTCAGTAGTAGAGACATGATTTGGTTGCTTCCTTTTGCTGTATATCTTAGTTTCCAGTAAAACTGCATCATTACTAAAAGTCCAAATTATTGTAAATTCCATGAAATTCCTGTGGATTCCCAGATGCAAGTATTCCAGAGAGGCTGCTGTTTTGCTTTGCAATTTGGCACTCCTGCAAACTCTGCAGATAGCTACGTATGTCTTTATATTTGTATGTCATATAACACCCATGTCTAAGACACAATGCCAGACAGAATATCTTGTTTTTCACTAGATGCAGTACAGCTTATCCTTTTCTTCTCTTGGAAATGAGGTCTGTACTGAGGGGATTTTTCTACTCCAAATTTGAGGCCTGGAAAAAAGTCACATTGCAGATGGGAGACCTGCAGAAAATAAAATCTCCTCTGAGTTTCTCTTAGAGAAATGTGTTCAGTTTTCTATTCATACTGCAAGGATTGTTATTACTGTATTACAGTTATCAATGCCATCTCTCTGCTTTTCTCTCTTCTGAGTAGATTCTCTTGTTGTGCTTGCCTCTGTAATCTCCCTCCGAGTTTGACACTGCAGTCTATGTGATGCAATTGAGTACATGATGTTAAGGCTTGATTGTGATAAGTAAACTGAGAGGGAAAAGATGTAGGCAGAAAAAGTGAGTGATGGTTTCAGCACTGCAGCTGAATTTTATTTCCCCACAGAAAGTCTAAGGATAGATGGACACCAATAGTGAGTGAAATTGTCATACACCTTTTAACAGCTGCCACTTCACAAAATACACCTTTATATGTCATTAAAATATTTAGCATTTTTTCCCTGGAATTATACTTCTGAACTTTTATTTAGTCATATTCTAACACAGTGTTCTACTGTAACACAGACATTGCCTTTGATAGTGAAAAACTAGTATCTTCCATATTCATCACTGGGTCAGCAAAACCCCTGCTGTGCAAACTACTGTGCTCCCAGACAGCATTCAGTTGTTTTAATTTATATAGTTTGAGTACCAGTAGGCTATGCCAGCAGGAAAATTACTTCCAGAAAAATATTTTGATCCTCTGTTGGCATAATTTTTTCACCATAGCTAAGCCAGGAAAGGCTTTGCAGTGTGATGGAGTAATCACTGAAAGCTGAAAAATTGCATTGCTATACAGATGTAAACTCAAGCTCGTATCAATGGGAAGGGGACTTGGCCTCCCTTCCTTTTGTTCATTATGTAATGCATGTAATGCAGTTCTTCATCCAAAGGGTTGTCAAGCACGGGAACAGGCTGCACAGGGAAGTGGTGAAGTCATCCTCCCTGGAAGTATTTAGAAGGTGTGTAGATGTGGCTTTTAAGGACATGGTTTACTGATGGAACTAGTGCTGGATTAACGCTTGGACTTGATGATCTTAGTGGTCTTTTCCAACCTAAATGACTTCATGATTCTATCACATGCAATTTCCTTCCAGCTCCCTGCTTGCAAAGTACTGGGGGCCTGTAAGTTCTTGTGGTACTGCAATGGGACTGCAAGGGATAGTGATACAACGGCTGGTGTCTCCTGGGAAAGGGGAGAGCTCCACAGGCCTGGTGGCATTTCAACAATAAATCATTCCACAAAGCTCTGGCAATAAGGTACGAGACACTAATGAAAGTTGACTGCCAGATCACAGTCCATTTGTAAAAAATAATTCTGGACAAAAGCCGAAATTTCAGAGAGAAGTTTGTGAATTCTATTCCGAAATTAAGCAACAAGTATTGTAAAACCGCACGCTGCCCCTCAGTGAAAGCCCAGAGGATAGCTGCTTTGTCCCGCATCAGGGCTGCGGCGTCTACCTCAGGCGGCTCGCAAACCCTCTCACGCCGGCAGGGACCGGCTCCTCACCCGAGGGAGCTTTCCAGGGCGGATGTTCTGAGGCGCGGGCGGAGATAAAGAAGCCGAGAGGGGACTCTCCATATAGGTTTCACGTACAGGTTTATTGCAGGTGAAGGTTCCAGGGACGGAAAAGCTGCGGGGGCAGGGTTACACAGGGTTTTATATCCCACTGAGTGGGGGATATAAACTAGGGGAGAGATCGGTCTTCACTGAATGAGCAGTCAAATCTCTGCTCCTGCTCCAGACCACCAGGTTATGGGACCAGCCTCTCTTTCTGCGGTCTGGGCAGTCTCAACTGCCTGCACCACTACAAAATATGAAACTTCCAGGTAAAAAGGTCTTTTGCTGAGCAGAGGTACTTAAGTATTTGTGTGCAGGAAAATCTAATTTTTTTTTGGTTTTAAGGATTCGGTTTCTGTGCACCCCATTTCAGTTTCTGTGTCTGATTTGCAAGGATAGTATCATGTTCTAAATAGCCCTAAGAAATTTTCAGCATTAAAATCACCCAGGAGACAAGCTTTCAAGTGAGTACTAAGCTATTATCGTGGATATATCTAAGCTAAAGACTCTTCAGAATATGTTTGCAATGTGTGAACGTCTCAAATTAACAAGACCATGAGTTATGGGAATGTTTTTGATGATAGAGAATTTTTTGTTGATGAACACTTCAAGCTTTGCTATATTGATTTATTCACATTGATCAGCACCTTTAGAAATAATTTTCACTTACTTATCACAGGAGATAAATCCATGATACAATATCAAGCCTAATAATTCTCCACAACCTCATAAGCAATTCGTGCTTCAACAGAATCCCATTCCTCAGTCTCTGAAGTCAATAACTGTCTGTAAACTTGCTGAAGAATTTCAGATTGAGTCCTTTTAGAAAATGACATCAGTGTGGGAAAAGAAAGATGACTTAGTAAAAGAACACTGTATTAAGACAAATATACTTTATTAACATGTTTTCAAATGGGAGATAAAGTAAATACTTTTAACTAAATAGTACCTACATTTCATTCTTACAGAATACAATTTTAGGAAAAATGTGTAAGCCTTTACAAAGCACCACTGACTGAAAAAAATACTACACTAATTTCTTTTGACAAGATTTTAAACAGAAAACAAGTTTCATATGCATATAGACTTGATTTCTGTTTATCTATGCTGTGATATAAAGAGGCAATGCATTAAACATACAAAACCACACAAAATTGTCATATATATAGACTGTTCATATAGGCTTTCATTACATTGTTGTCCAAATATTTTACAGGGAAAAGAAAGGGCAATGTGGGGTGGTAAGCACACTTGAAATAGATTCTGAATGCTTGCACTGCGGATTCAGATGAGAGAATTATCTCTTGAGTTAAATAAGTTTTTAAGTTATTGTGATTGTTGCTGAGAAACAGCTAGGTAGCAGACTGAGGAAGTGGTTTTGGGAGAGACATTATCCCCTGTTTCAAAATGGTGAAGGAAAACATGTTCAATGTAAAGATTTTTCTGCTGATTCCTTATGTCAAACAGCCACCAAGAGATTCTCACCTTCTGCTTTTCTTGGACCATTGCTCAAAAAAAAGGCTGCCTCTGACTTCACTGGGAGTCCTGTATAATTTTGATGTGTCTACTCCAGAAGCTTTCCCACTAACAGTTTTTGTTGCTAATCTTTAACTTGTCCCTTGTGAAATATGTTAAATATGGATAACTTGATCATTCATAAACATAACATTTTATCTTTTTTTTTCTTCCACAAACATAATATTTGATTCTTCCCAATTATTTTTTTCTCCTATTGGGGTTTCCTAGACAATTAACTCTTAGGTGTGCTTGCTAAGCACAAGTTACATTAATTACCAACTTCTTAAATAACAAGCTTTGTTTGATGTTTCCAATTTAAAATGCCTCTACTGTTTTCTCTCCGTAAACAGGATTATGGTTTTTCATTGTGGTATTCCGAAGGATGTAAATATAGGGTTTTATTCAGTCATTTAATCATCTTAATTATAAGGTTTACCATAGCAAGATTAAAAATGAATAGAAGTTTCCATCCAGATTTACATGTTTCCCTCAGAATTAATACTTTCAGCTGAGCTTTTCAAGGCTTTTATTCAAGGCTTTCAGTGCGAGCTTAATGGAGAATGACGATTCCCATTGTTAGAATGAGCATAGCTCTGATGCATGCAGGGGAAGGCAGATGTGTGCTCCATCCTGCCTCAGAGGGATGCTGCCGTCTGGAGGGAGCACTGCTGCATAATCTGTCCACAGCATGTAACATCTGTACAGATGTTAAACTATAACTTTTTTAATCACTTTCTAGAGGGCAAAGCTGATCTTACAAAATTTGGAAACTGTGCTGTAAGCTGCATCTTTTACGCCTCCCCTTTACTGTTATAAAACTGGACTTTTCATGAGGAAGGTTTCACCAAAGATGATTAATGCCAGTGCAATGGGGATCACAGTCCTTCCCATCCATGTCTGGGAAGACATCCATGGCTTGGATGTCTGTGTAGTGTGTTGCTAAACTGGCAAGCTGCTAAAATAAAACTCCTTCTACCGACGTCCAGAATTTTTTGTCCTGTTATTTTATTAACTACCAACCTAAGTTGTCTTAGTCCTCATATTAACTGGAGAAACTCACACCAAATAAAGGGTTTTTAAGTTGTTCTGAGCTCCTATTTGTGTGTACTTTGGACATACACAAAAATCCACTTTGGAAATAAACACAAACCCATCACTTCTTACTGTTCAGGGTCTGCAAAAGGAAGCTGAAAGCTGCATTTGCAGTAAAACTGTAACTTCGGACTGCAGCTTCACTACTAGTAGGAAACCAAGTCCAACTGAAGTGCAATAGCTCTCTAGTTAGAACTCCCCTGGCTGGAGCAACACTGCTCAAATTATACACAGAAATAACAAGAAAGGCTGTAAATTACCTCATTCAGGTACAGAATTGTTAGTAGACTTCTCCAGGCAAATTAGTTATGATAACAAGGTAGTTATATTTGGGCTGGACTGCTCTCAGTATGCTCATTAGCTTGTTTACAGGCAATTGGCTCAGGTATCTGCATGCAGGACATAGCAAATTCTATTCTGAAGGGGTCCATATGCCCTCTGGCTCTCCATTTACTAAGCAGATTTTGGGAATACAATTCACAGATGTCTGTCTATATGTAGCTGAAAGTCACAAGGTTGTGTTAAGGTTGTGGATTAAGTTCCAGCATCCAGACACACAACTGTGACATCTCAGTTCAAAGCATTAGAGAAATTCCATTCTTTGTGTAGATCTAGCCTTTACCAGTTTCTTTACAATCACAGGAAGCCTTCAAGATCTTAGATTTCTGAATCTCCAGCTCTCTCTAGACATGAGTGCAGGCTACTTCATGACATTACCCTTTTGCTACAGGTGAGATTTCTCCCTGACCATGATTTATACAGGATTTATTAAACAACATTATGTATTGATGTATTAAACAGTAGAGTAACAGCCATGTTGTTTTCTATTATATGTTTTTTTCAAATCTGACTTTTCAAATCAGCTTTAGCGTAGAAAGCTATATAATTTGCCTCCAGGAGAGACCAATATGTAGGTGAAAGTGATATTTCTCCTTTCACCTTGAGATCAAGGAGGACTGTTTTGCTGGTACTCATCAAGGCACTGATCAGTCGCAGTTTACCAAAACAAGAGCTGGGCAGGTCATGCCTCCAACCATGACTCTCCCATAAGCCAAACAGAATTTATCAGAACTTAGCAGAACTATTCATTCAGTCAGTACCTTCTCTTAGTAGCTTGTAGAGGTCGATAGGTGTGAAACTGGTGAAGCCAAATAGAACCTTTCATGTTCACTAGACACAATTATTATCTCTTCTTTACTGCTAGGCTTGCTGAGAAAGTGGAACTGTCCAATACTACAATAAGCTTCCTCTTGTACTAGCAAAAGTGCGATTGAGAGGAACACTGATGTTTGGGGTTTGGTTTCTGTTGTTGTTATTTTTTTTTTTCTCCTTAAAACTTATATTAATGTTATAATGGAAGTCAAATCCTAATATCCTAGACTTAAGGAGCAGCTGACCTGTACTAAGGGGATCTATATGAAGACTTACAGAATAGTCATCTTAACTCTGTTTTGTTTCTCTCACAATTGCATGCCATAGCTTGCTCTTCACTCATTTTAATTCCTAGTAGAAGCATGACGCTGCGTATCAGAAACAGGCCACTGAAGTGTAACACTATTAGAAAATGATTGCTTACTGCACAGGACAGAAAGGTTAATTTAATAAACCCTTAATATGTCATGTATAAAAAACAAGATGACAACTTCCTGATTTCTTCTTTACATGTCTATAACTTATAAATTATCTACGTATGAAATGTTTTAAAACCACTGTTTTGAGAGCCACATGTATAAACTGAACAAGTCAACTGTCATGAGTTGAAGGGTTCCTGCACTTCCCTATTAGACGTTATTACACCTTTCTGGTTATTTGACTTCTATGGATAACTTTAATAAAGCTTAAATTTTGGGTTTCAGTAGTGGAAGAAGAAAAAGTGTTAGAAGACAGGTTCACAGTCCTTTAAACTTTTCATTCCTGTCTTAATTCTGGGTTAATTTCATAGGGTCGTCTTGTGTCTTTTCACATCATATTTTTGCTTGGAAGAATCGTAAAGATGTTTCACTCTTGTATTCCCTACTTTGTCACTTTTACTGGACTGCTTTTGAAACTTCCATGTCTAGTAATGCTGATTCCTGTGTGTGTGTTATCATTAAAGAGAATGTCCATGGCCCCTGACATTGCTCAACATAGGAATCTGTGTTCTGTATTTGTGCAACTGATTGATGACTATGCCTGTAGTTTTCATTATGGAATGAACAAACTCAATTAACTTTTTTTGTTCTGTGGTCTTTTCATTACTCAACACATGACCAGTAATTTTGCTGCTGACTTCCCTGAAGCACTTCTTAAGGTTTCCTTCCTCAATCTTGTTGAAGGCATTCATCTGAGGCTATGAAATTTAAGAGTTTGGGTGTTGGGAATTATAGAATTTTCTGTAGGGTAGCGTTTTAACAACCTGTATTTGCCAGAGAGGAGTTACTCCCAGTCTGTTGGCAATGTGTTGTTATCAGATTTTAATTACATTTTAATGATCTGCATGTGCCCCAAATTCCAGGCAATGTCTGTATAGAAGGTATATGGATAAATAAGTCTAGATTTTCTTTCTTTTGTTTGTTTGGTTTGGCTGGGGTTTTTGTGTGGTTTTTGTTGGTGTTTTGGTGGGGTTTTTTTGTTTTTTGTTGAAAAATTACTCTTGGAAAACCACCGTCTTAAAAACACTAGTAATTCTTTCAAAATATACACTAACTTACACTAGAAACTGCAAGTTAAATGTTCCTAGACGCACTGGATCACTCACTAGAGCAGTTCCTCCCCTCAGGGACTATGAAAATGTAGTGAGAAGATGGTTGACCTTGCCCAATCAAGGCAGCACACAACAATGGATGAAAGGGCAGCCCTGACAGGGCTCTGCTTAAGGGATGTGTGCTGTAGTTTCATAGTCAACACTATTGTCAACAAATATTACCTCAGGTGCCAGTTCAGGAGAAAAAAAGTGAAAGGATATACCAAGAAAAGAGGAAGGAAGCATGGGAGTTTAATTAATTTTAAAAATGCATGGAATGCGTTGGCCCTCAGGCTCATGCACTCTTGCCTCTCAGGCACCAGCTGTACATGACTATTTGTCTACAGCTTGACAAATAGGACAACAATGATGAAAAGTTTCTGTAGTGGGCAAGCTCCTCTTCCCTCAAGACAAGTCACTAGCCTGTTACTGATATGTCCCAACAAATTAGACATAACTATCAGGAACCTCTTAGTCTAGGGATTAAACCAGACAGCATTGTCCTGCCAGGTTTAACAGAAATGGATGCTCATGGTATCACATCCGCTTTTCTGCAGCTAGTAAATGTACCAATTAAAATGTTTCAAAAATACTTTCCGTGGCAATGGTTGCACAGTTTCTAAAACAGCAGCAGCCCAGCCCAAGGTTCATAGATTTAAGACTGGAGTGACATACAGCAGTTACCCTCTCAGACGTGCAGGGCTCTCGCAGAATTGACCCTCTCATAATAACCCTCCCTTTAGAATCCATCTGCTCTTTAGATCTCATGTTTTACTAAGCTGGTGTCTGGAAGAATACCATTTTACAAACATGTCAGTTAGTTAAATGTCAGAAAGCCCATTTTGTTTAAGATAGAAAATTCCTAATTAATCCTAATTACCTCTCCATATCAGAGAAAAGAATAGAGTAAGAATGCACATATTAATCAGTGTAACTAAGAAGAGGCCAGAAATACAATGCTGATCAGACAGCTGAAACAAGAGGAAACAGAAGAAGGAGAAAGAGATGAGAATTTTTTTTATTTCTAAGGCTCTGGATTCTAGCTTTTTCTCTCCATTACCATTGTGATGAAATCTTAAAGGATGTAAAAAAAAGGATGAAAACAGCGAAGTTTTCAGAAAATGTAATTCTTCCCACACTAGGCACAATTAACTGAATTCAATGGTGATTCCGGCAGAGATGACTACTGTAAATGTTAGGAGGTCAGTTTTGATTCAGAGGAAGAAGGCTTTGGATGGAACTGATCTGAGTTCAGTCAGATTCCATTAACAAGTTTCCCTATACAATAAAGTTAGTTATTCCTTATTTTGTAAATATAAAGTGAAAGTGAACTTATAACCATTTGAGGTGATACAAAGCTTAATGAGACATAGATTTTCATATAGTCTGATTTAATCAGTTCAGGAAGATTGTTCCAAATAAATCAAGTGGTCTGAAAACAGTTCTGGTTGGGATATCTAGTTTTGCATTTTTCTTTTTCAAAGGGGAAAGTAGGAATTGTTTGGAAATGTATATATATATGGGTGTATTATCCAATACAATTATAACTTGCATGAAGGTAGCTATAACTTAACAGTAAATATGTTAAAGGCAATTGCTTGGATTTTTCAAGGAGAAAATGACTGGATAGGTATAAGAATAATATCATAGAGTTCATATCAGACAGAAATCTGATTACAGCCAAATCTGAAACCCTGTGCAGCAGCACATGTACATCTTATATCTTCCACAACAAAAGATGTTTTTCAGAGCAATAGTAGTGAAGAAGTAGCTTTTCATGAGCACAATGCCATCTTTTGAACAATGTCATAATTAATACCACACTTAATTCTGATAATTTGATTACCGACTTTTATCTCCTGTGTTCTCATGCTATGTTTCAGTACTGTTAAAATCATTGCTGATGACTTCATTAGCCAGTAGATACAGTTCCTGTAGTGTTGATGCTGCTACCCCAGAGTGGAGAATATGCAACCAGAAAATTTCAGTTTATTTATTGGTTTATTATTTTTATGGTATTTTCCTCTTTCAATAAGTGAGAAAGTGTCCTATAGGAGACTGCAGGGATAAAAATTCAGGAATAAGAAGGGAGAATGGAAAGAAGGATTTAGGTAATACTGATAAAATATTTGTCTCAGCTTGGCTTTTCCTGCAGAACCACAAGGTCCTTTAGGAGTTTAGCAAACTAGTTTCAATCCTGAAGAGTCTATTTTCAGCTCTACCAAATTCAAGAAGGAAGAAGCACTACCTCTTTCACACTTGATAACAGAGGATGATCTATAAAGAAAATATCAAGGAAAGACTAAAATTGCACTGATTTACAATCCAGATGTTGTGACTGTACAACATCGCAATCCATTCCTATATGAAAACGGGTTTTGAAAAACAGAGTTAGACTTCTGAAAACTGTGCACATAATCAGCACAAGAGGGAGAAGGACTGCCTGTTGTTTGCATTACTTTATTAATTATATTTTCTTTAGAATAAACAAAAATTTCAGGAGAGTTGGACAAATGCCTTCTTTTTCCATGTGATATTTATATATAACGTGACAGATCATATGTATATATAATGTTTCACTTTGACTACTGTTGCTAAGAGTTCGAGGAAGGGATATATTATCATGGAATACTGGTCTAGGCTAAAAATAAGACAACAGAAGGCTATATATTATCTCTAAATAACAATTATGTGACAAATAGAAGATGGATGGAAGCAGTTCACTGGGTTTCCAGTAGTGCAGAACAGTGTGCACAGGGACTTAACAGTGTATTGTCTGTATGTAGAAAAAGGTAAGAGTTACATTCTCAACATTGTTACATTCTAAATGATTTATTGTTGCTGAGGTTATTCGTAGTGATGTATTTGTACAGCATGGTTGAACAGCAATATCAGCATTCTGGGGCAGTTTGCTAATGTGACATTTCTTCTTTGTCTGCACTTTGAGTTATTTTTTAATTAAGGTGGAAAAATCATCTGTCACCATCAGTCTTAATATGTAAAAATTTTCTTTTGTGAGCTATCAAATTGGTTTTATGCTATTCTCTGAAGCATATGTTCACATGTTCCATTATGTTCAGAAAAACGGAATGGACAATCCATCCCTTCATACATTTGAGACTAGAAAATATACCACGAGAGAGTTGAGCACTAGAGCTTTAGCATCTGGGGGATTACATGATCTATACTGCTATTTTTTTTTTTAATATTTGAAAATCTTATTCAGAGGGAGAATGAGGGAGTAGCTACCTGTCTCCAATGTTCATCCATAAATGTCCTAAGGATTTGTTGACTGTGATGTTTTGCATGTGTGTTTTGGCATTTCTTATATAGACTTACAAAGAACTGGTGAGGATGAGAATGAATATTAGAAATTAAAAGAATTATGTATTATTGGAGATATCCACTTGACTATGGCTTGATTCAGGACTGCTGGGAAGTCACTTCCTTCCACCTTCCTCAGTTTTCCCAAATAAAAGTGATGATAATGCTATTGCCCTTGATTTGAGATTTTAGGATAATGAATACCATAGGAACAAAGAAGCAGGCCCAAGAAAGATCCATCAATCATATTGTATCATGGCCATGGTGGAATTCACCAAACACTGACCTGCAGACAGACCCAGCAAAATCCTTTATATTTGTATTTAAAACACCTAACATCAAGAGAAAATAAAGTAGAGAGGCAGTGGGCTGTATCTTATGTTCAGTGTGTACAGTCATACAAAGGCCACTCTACGGACTCCGAGTACCCAGTTTTTGACAGGGCAATTCCTATGACAACAACTGCATGTAAAGAAGTCTGCTAGAAAAGAGTGTTTTGAAGTATAAACTAGAACTGTAGTTGCCTTTTATTTCCATTTCTATACCCAGAAGCCTGAAGTTATATCTTGTTAAAGAAATCTTTCTGCTACTATTAATCCTCCTGGCATTAGGAATCAAGGTGAATGAGATATAAAGGGACAAATTTAAATTGCTTTCTTTCTTGTAAGTACAAGGACCCCAACTGAAACATATATATAAATTCCTTGAGAGAGAGATACTATAACTGAAGTACTAGTGAGTATTTGCAGCCAAATTACAGAATTTGCTTGACAGATTTTCTTCTGCTAAGTGATGAAAGTTATGCATTTTGCACCTCTCAGTTGAGAAAGAGTTAATGTCTTGTACTTTACAGAGCAAATTTGGCTGATCATCATCCTAATATTACTTTTGGTTTTTTGCTAGTTATGCCTTCAAAATGCATTATCTATTGTATCATTGCAGTAGTACTAAAATGAAATCTCCACATAAAGCGGTAGTCCCCTTGGGTGTGGGATTCTGGGGTTCACTGCAGGTAACACAGCTCTGGAGTAGGACTTTTCACTGTACTCACCACTGCACCAAAGAGAAGAAGTAGAGTGTGCTGAAGTAACTATCACCAGTGCCATTAAAATGTAGAGAAAATCAAGTGTCATAGCATGATCAGAGAACAAGAGAAACGTCAAATGTGAAAGAGAAAAAAGGAAAAAAAATACTTTAAATTCTGTTGAATGTTTTGCCAGAGAAAATAATTTCCACGTATATTCTATACAGTGATGTTTTCCTAGCATTAAACAACATACTCATTATTTTCCAGTGCCACACTTTTCATGTGAATATAATTGTTAGTTAAACACTACCACAGAACTCTTGTTTATTCAAATTATTAAGAAACAATCAACTTGTGTTGCTGTAGATCCAGCACACTTCCATCATTAAAAAGGTTTTAACAATACTAAGTTACTAAATACTACTACTAAATACTATTGTATTTAACAATACAAATGAGAGTCTGCCAACTGCTTGTTCTGCATATTTGTGCTTCCCAAATGTTATATTTCCTATAGATCAGTGATTACAACTACATAGGTTTTTTTTTAACTCTTAAAATGGTCAGCAGTAGAGGACAAAGAATTCCACGTCTGGTCCTTTTGATAATGCTTTGCAGTCAGTTTTTATTCCCCTCAATGAACAGCAAGTTAATTTTGAGGTTATTCCAGTTATTTTAATCAACATGTTCTTTTATAAAACATGAATTTGAATTCTAGGTACATTACAGAAACTGCTGTCTTGATCAATAAAAAGAACAATAACATTATTTAGTTTGACTAGATATACTTTCTTCTGGTATTGTTAATTTTATCTCACTTTTTAAACTGTATATTAATCAAGTCTTGTATCACTCATTGAACTACTTCATCTAAGATTGAAACTGATACATTTGTAATGATGTGCATCTTCCTGATTACCCTTTCTAATAATAGACCAAAATTAACTCTAATTCTTGTGTTTGGAAATTACTAATCATAGAATCATTTAGACTGGAAAAGACCCTTAAGATCATCAAATCCAACAAGTCTAAGTGCCACATCTGTATGTCTTCTAAATACCTCCAGGGTTTGTGATTCCACCACTTCCTGGACAGCTTGTTCCAATGTTTAACGACCTTTTTTGTGAACTTTTTTTTTAATATCCAATTCAAACCTCCCCTGGTACAACCTGAGGCCATTTCCTCTCATCCTTTGAGTTGTTGCTTGAGAGAAGAGACCAGCCCCCACCTGACTACAACCTCCTTTCAGGTAGTTTTAGAGAGTGAGAAGATCCCCCCAAGCCTCCTTTTCTCCAGGCTAAACACCCCCAGCTCCCTCATCGGATCTGTGCTCCAGACCCTTCCCCAGCTCCATTGCCCTTCTCTGGACATGCTCCAGCTCCTCAATGTCTTTCTTGCAGTGAGGGGCCCAAAACACAGGACTGAAGGTGTGGCCTCACCAGTGCCAAGTACAGGGGGACAGTCGCTGCCCTGGTCCTGCTGGCCATAGATGTTTCAATATTTTCAATAGTGATTCTCTAGTATTAATTATTTACATTATTTGACTTTATTGGTTCTGCCATCCATTTTTTTTCCTACTTTTCATAGCAAATAACATTATACAGTGACATTAGTATTACCTTCTGTGTTATAAATCATAGAACATCAATTTATATGGAGCATTCAGGAATTCTCTACATAAGTATTTATTTCCATTCCTACCTAATAATAGATGTAAATCAATAGGAGAGTTGTTAAAAATCTCTTAGTTGCTTTAAAAAGCTTTTTAAAACCTCTATTTGTAGTTTGTCTGCCTTGTTGTCAGAATTTTGTTTCCAGTGCTTTTCTTCCTTAAAAAATTCTTTTAAAAAAATTTGTTTCTCCCATCACCTTTTTTCCCCCATAAATTTCTGTCATTTAAAGATTTTCTTTACTTACAGAAAAAAAAAGCATATATTGATAAAATGGCATTAATTTTTGAATTTATAGTGTGTCAAAACATTTCATTACAAGAAAAGGTTACTGAGAATACATATCTTAAAAATTACTTCAAAGTATGTCAAGAAAATCAAATTGGTTTGTTTTGGTTTTGTGGTGTTTTGTTTTGGTTTTGTTCTGTCTTAATAAAGGAGGGCTCACAGAGTTTGAGTTCTGCAAAGATATATATAATATAGTATATTATAGTATATATTATATATTTAATATAATACTAAACACTGAAATTGTGGGCAATAAGATGATAATGAGGTGTTAAGAAACATCCAGTATGGATTTGCCAAGAACAAATCATATAATTTTTTTTTTTAAAGTGTGAGTGACTTAGAAGAAAGAAAGGCATATTTAGCATTTGAGAATGATTCCTGCAAGAGGTTACAATTACTACAGAGAACAGAATGAAAATCAAAAAGGATCAGGACATTAAAGAAACTGCTTGCAATGAATAACACAAAATTCAGCAAAATGCAGATTACACTGCTTATCAAAGATCAAATATACAACAGGAATAAAGGGAAATTAGTGACTAAACAGCTTTCTTCCTTAGAAAAATACAATTATGAAAAAGAACAGAATAGTTCGTAGAATGGATAATTCAGTAGTAGAATTCTAGGACATACTAAGAGAACGCTGACTATGGAGTACAAGGGACTATTGTTCCACTTATCAATAGTGTTGATGTCCAACTTTGGGTCCTACATTATAAAATATAGAAAAGGAGTGGAGATTAAAATAATAAAATTAAGCAGAAGATTCAAAATCATGACTTCTGAAGAAAAGTTGAAGAGATTTGACTGATCCAGCCTTGCAAACAGAAGCTTGATATGGACAGGAATGATGGTCTTCCACTGTAGCTGTAAAAGTTTAATATTGCTCTTAGATAATGTGTTTTCAGTACATCCAATATGGTAGTTGGTATAAGCAATAAATACTATTTAAAAAAAAGAAATTATAGGCAAATATTAAGGAAAACTCTCGAATTATCTAAGCAAAGAAATGGGTTACTCTGAAGATCTAAATTTAGGAATATAACTCACTGGACATTTTTTAAGACTTGGCTGAGAATATCTGGTCTTGCCTGAGAGCAAAAGAAGGGCTTGAATAACACGTGGTTTTGATAGCAATATTTTGTTACTTTCTGGAACAGGTTTCTTTTCTAATATGATAATCATACTAATGGCAATCAAATATGGTAAGCCAACATATTTCAAAGCTACATTTTTTTGTGTGTGGTATGTGGTCTCTTTAAAGAGTACATGTATGACAAAAACATTTCATCATTCTCTGTATGTTTCAATGACTGGCTACATTTCATACATATTAAAGTACAAATGAGATTACATTGACCGTCTGCACTGGTAACAAAAACATATTATTTTTATTGTCTGGTACAAGATGAAACCTGACAGTACATTTACCTTTTCTAGCATATTTTTAGTTATTGTCTGTGTGAATAGTTACAAGAAGGAAAATATCTAGAGATTTATCACTGTAATTGAATCTGAAGAAAGACAAATATGTGGTTGGTAGAACTGTGTTTCAGATAAGTGAGGAGTAGATACAGAGCCCCCAGAGAAGGAAATAAGCAATTTCTTTGCTAACTGATAAACAGACAATATCTGTTTGCTCTATATGGGTGCATTACAATGCAACAAATAAATTATGTTCATTAAATATTTTCGTGGAAGGTTAATGAGCACTGATAATAAACCATAGCAGCACAAAGAAATGCACCAAAATTATTTATCTGGTTGTGGTGGGAAGCTGGAGGAACAACCCATTGTTAGTATTCTTAGCTTGAAAGAAGCCTCTTTCCCTCTGAATGTGAAGCATTCCCCACCATTAGAGTATTGCATATTGCACCCTTATCCTATGGCTAGTATTCAGAATATCCAAGCAGCAATTGTGAGGAAAAAGTTGAAAACTGGGCCTAATATAAAACTAGGCTTTATTTTTTCAGCAGGGGAAATGTAAGCCTATATTTTTCCTGATAGTTAATTGCGTTTAAACAGAATGTTTCTAAACGCTGAAGCAAAGCCATCTTGCAAATTTCATGGTTTATAGCTATGTATAGTAAATTCAGCCTGTAATCTTGAGTGTACTTTTTGCTGTTTTACTTATCAATTAAAAAATAGACAAAAAAACTTCTTCAGAGTTGCTAATACTCCCAGATTATATCAGATTTTGGCTGTCATCAGGCATCAGTACCATTTATTCATCAAGTACTGCCCTCTTGTGGAATTAGAGTTATCGAAGCAAATCCCAAATAGGGGAAGAGAAATATATTTTTCCAACAGGGTCTCCCACTGCATCACAAAAAGAAGACTAAAACCAGGCTTATTTTTTGTACAAACGTCTTAACTCCACAGAAGTGCAATTAAGGGATGAGTGTTTTGAATGCTTTGGCCTTGAATAGGCAAAATTTAACCATGGACATTTAGGTTTTTAGTGACCTTAATAGAGTTCATATGAAAACCTTCTTGTTATGTCTTCACTTGCACCCAAAATACCATTTAGCTAACTGGACTGATGAAAAGGCTGTCCAGAAACCTCATGTTAAAAGGATGAAAGATGCAATTAGTTAAGAGAAAACCCTGAGCAAATCTGGGAAATCTTCAGGCACTAACAAACACAGGAGTGAATATTTGGTCCTATCTGAATGCTTCAGCGTGACTTTCTTTACAATACTTATGGCATTATTTCTTACTGACTCACAATGACAGAAAGACTTTTGCATTATCATAGTACTGACATTTTCTGCATCAAAATATCTCCAAAATCACAGTACAGCACTAAGAAAAATGCTGATATGTCAGTATTCCAGCTTCATCTGTTACGGGAAGTACATCACATTGTGACAGTTTAGGAATTAGTGTTGTTTAACAGAGAAAATAGAACTACAAAAATCATTTAAGAAATTATAGTAAGCAAGATTTCACACTATAAATTCATTCCGTCAGGAAATAGATGATCTCTTCTTACTACTTCATCACCAAGTGACCCAGATTTTCACCTACATACCCCTCTAAAAAGTGCTTAATAAAACACAGAAACCAATTGGACACTAGGAAGGCTTTCCAAATGATCTCCAGAAAAAAAGATACACATTTCCTTAGAGACATTCTTCTGTAAACAAAGCTGGTCATTCATAAAAGGAACTGTCAGTTTTGCAGTTACCAAAACGACAGATCATTTTTACACCAAGACTTTATATATATGAGAATTTAGCAGCACAAGTCCTGTAGCCCAGGAGATGAATGTCAAATTACAATTGTTCTAGAATACATAATTTCTCCATCTTTTTACTCTCTCTTTCTGTTTGTGTTGATGTAAAGTATCTTCATAAAAAGTTATTTTTGTGTTGGCAGTCGACTGTAATTCCTAGGAAGGGTTCTGCATTATCTTTGTGGTTTTGGCATAGATGTCACATCAAAAGTAAAACAGATGGTCATAAAAATGAAAAATAAACTCAGCATATATTCTCAAAAATACTCTAAACTTCAGTATACTGCAGTATTCAGTTTGTTCTTTTTTCTTAAACTTTTTTTTCCCCTATTGAAAGCAAAATGAGTACAGCATGGACAAACCATTTACTCAGTCTTTTCTGAAAAGTAGATGACTTCAGAAGGTCCACATCTAAACTAATTACTTTCTGATTTTACAGTTTTAGTTTGGTTTATTTAGATTTTGGTAACACTGACTTTTAGCTTCAAAATCTCTTGGAGGTCATCATTATTTACATGTCCAGCTTGAGATGCATCTCTGCAGTTCAATATCCTTCTAAAAAGTTAATACAATAAAAGTTGTATTTGTGCTTAGCCAAATGACACTGGCTCTAAAA
The DNA here is from genome assembly GCA_013397565.1 of Ptilonorhynchus violaceus. NCBI lineage: Eukaryota > Metazoa > Chordata > Aves > Passeriformes > Ptilonorhynchidae > Ptilonorhynchus > Ptilonorhynchus violaceus. Next base: position 464,474 of record VZRJ01011166.1, read on the forward strand.
TCTTTTAACGTGAACCATTATAGGAAATTTCAGGCTTGGAGTTCACTAAAAATTGCAGTGAACTGTGTAAAAATAGGCCTGGTGTCATCTATTTGGTCTTAGGCTTCTTGTTCTGAAATTCTGAAAGTTCACTCAGTAGTTTACCATTTTGTAGAAGTACAATTTCAGATAACATTTTAAAGCTTCTCCTCTTGCAGTTTACATGTGCTCCTGTGCTGAATTGCTGTGGGACTTTTGACAGGTGACAACATCCACTGTTGTTTCAGAATATTTTACTGTTCATGTACTATAGATGACAGACTTGTCTACAGAGAGACCGCAATGTTTTAAATGTTGATTCTCCATTATTGTCTTTTTATTAGTTATTTTTTATATGTCTTTGCAATCCTTTGAATCTTTGTATTCACTTATGCATGATGCTACCCGTAGAAAAACAAACCAGGAAAAGAAAACAAAACAAAGCCCCAGGTTTTGTACTTGGCCAGCCTTTTCTAGCAATTCTGGTTTTTACAAATTCTAAGTTGTAATTTTGCTGGCATACAAAGTAGGATCAGTCAGAGTCCCAGAATATGAACAGCAATGCATGTTTCATCCTCTACTATGGCTGCAAATTTAGAAGTGTGAGATATTTGCACAATGGATCAATGTCAAGGTATACCCATTTTCCCTTAATTGCACTCATTCTGTGAACACCCTTTTGTAAAATCACTTCTGCAAGATCATCCATCTATTTCTGTCAGCTAAAAACTCTGGGGTCCCCAGATCCCAAGCCACCTGTGGTTGTTTCTGACTGGTCTGCAGCATTTTTCTGAGATATTTCCGCTGAAGCCTGTGCATAGTGTACGGCATGACCCTCAAATTTTTATTTAATAATCTGCTGAACTCATTAACCAGGTCTAACAGGAGAAAAAAATTCTTGAAGTGTCTAAGTGGCTTTTCACCTGCAAAGCAGATCAAGAATTCCAGATCAATTCCAGATCTGAGCATTCAGATGCAAAGTCTTCAGGTATTTTAAAGTGTATTCCCAGGGTTTTGCTTTTTAGAAATGAAAAATAGGAGCAATTTTTTCAATGTCAATGGGCTGACAATGATCAAGAAGAAAAACCACTATCACTTTTTTCTGGGCTTTGGAGTTTGGGCTCCTGGCTAGAATACAGATGCTGTAGGTATGCACAAAAAAAAAGGCATTAACTACAGCTTTATAGCATAAATGTGTAGAGTTTTAGATTTGGCAGGAGTTCTGTTACTTTTTTTTCTCAGTATCCTATCCCAGTACACATTCATCCATCACTCCATTTTTAACAGCAAAAATAATTAAGAAGGTGACAAAATGACAGTATCTCCCTGGATTCAGCACCGGCAAAGACTAAGTATTTTATTTCCTTAGAGGCACAAAAATTTATTGCCTGAAATCTGTTCCTTAGTATTAACTCTAATTAATAAATGAATAATTAATTGTGAGTGGTTTTAGGCTAAAAATGGAGAAAATTCTCTTCTGTGTGAACTGCCAATGAACCCACACTGATGACTGTTTTGCATTTGGTTTGAACTACTTTTAAACCAGAGCAATTAGTGAGACTGATTGCTTTCCATTTGAATGGGTAACAGGTTAAAGCCTGTGCGTTTTCCTTGAACTTGTGTATTCATCACCACTTTGTAGAATTTTATGCTGCCATGAATCATTTTTTGCTGGATAAGACATTATGGCAAAGTGTGGTAATGAAATTTTCAGACATATTTGGGGCTAATTAGTATTTTGCCTGAAACATAACGGAAGAGAAAGCAAAATCTGAACACTCAGAAAACTCTCTGAGAGCCCTTAATTCCTCAGAGTCTTGTGTAACCACTCAGAATTACTAATAAATTTGAAAAATATTTTAAGCAAAAAGTCAATGTGTGCAGCTTAATTCCCCATTTTGTGGCAGTCTTCTCCTCCTGTTAGCTGAGTATGTTCAATCCTTTAGCATAGCATTTTTGTGCTGATACCATCAGTTTTTCAAGAGAAAATTTTCATCTGATTTCAAAACTAGACTGAACTTCTTAAAAATTAATCCAGAAGATACTGCATCTCTATAACGCTGTATGTACTGTTTGTTTATATTGATTGAAAAAGCAGTCATGCTTCTCTATTCCTTTCTTACCACCATGTCAGGGGACCGTACAACATAAGGATAGAATCAGTTAAAATTTCTAATGCTTTCTAAACTGTTATAGCCAAAGTGCACGCCTGCCTAGGATGTAATGTGTTTCACATTTCTTGTACCAAGAACAGCTGTACCAGTTCCTCTCCTATCATTAGCAGAAAAGCACATAGCAAAATTTAAATTCTGAGGCGTTTCTTCTCGCCCGTTTGATCCTTTCATCTTCCAACTAACTTTACATTAAGAAAACTTTTTGAGTGTAGTAGGGATGAAAGTATGAGAGAACCAGACTGACACACTTGAAATTACTGTCTCCCTCTTGCTGCTGAAACTAAGACTACTCACACAATTTCAGTCTAAAAGCTTGGAAATTGTTATACCAATGGAGCAGTTTGCATCTTGGAGTAGTAGTGGGGACGTTACATTCCTAGACTAGTTTTGGCTTTTCTAATTTTGAAGCCAGTTCTTTGAAGACAATCAAGGAGGGAGATTACAGAACAAAGAATCTTACAGCCAATGTGCCAGTTTAAGTAGTGAACAATATTTTTTTTAACTGTGAAGAAAGAATGAAACAATGGAAGATAAGAATAAAAGGAGAACAATGTGTAGAGAGGTATGCATAGGGTTAAGGCTTCTATTCGTGTTGGAACTCCACATGAACAATTCCTTGCAAGGAATATCCTGCTAAATCAGAATCTCATTAACTTCACTGATACTTCTAATGTTGAGACAGAAATGAATCTAGGTTTTTATTAAATCATGATATAATCTCAAACAGAATAATAGGAAATAACTTTTTTTCCTCAACTAGTTATTATGAGTATAAAGGGAAAAGTATATTATTTTCAGGTAAATAGAATAGATGATTCATGGGAAAAAAATAAGAACTGAAGGACTGGATTTAATTACCATTTTTGAAAGTCACTGATTAGTTGGTAGCTTTGGTTTAAGGAATTATTTATTGATCATAGGGAATTAAGCTGCATAAAGGAAGAGTTCCGAAATTGTTCAATGAAGTAAATGTAAAAGATAGAACTATAGGGCAGTAATATTACCTACAAGGTACGTTGAACAGTTATTATAACCTGGTGATTTTAAAAACAGACATTCAGAATAAAACCTGTTTATACACACACTTGCAGAAGTCATCCATAGCTCTGTAAGAATCATCTTGATATATTTCACTGCAAATACAAACAAGTAGAGAAAATAAGTCTTTGTATATTGTTTTTTGTTTGACCTGAAAGAGTCGAAAAGGAATTATCTAATATCTTATTGCTGTTTTCTGAGTCTGATGAATAATTTAATTATTTTTCCTGAACTAAATCTGTCTTCACAGGCAACTTGTGGATTCCACGTTTGTGCTATTTTCAAAATCCCAAAGAGAGAAAAAAAAATATTCCCTTCAATTCTAAACCAAACAAAAAAATTAAGAAGGTGACAAAAAATCTTTAGCTTTTTTTCTCCCCTAGATTGTTGAAATAAATCTAATGCACATTTATTTGGTGTATCTATGAACATAACAGTATTGTTTCTGAAATTACTTTATCTTACTTTCTTTTTGTGTTCTTTTAGAGATCATCTATAGCTGGGTATTTAACGAATTCCCATCTTTTGTGGCAGAAGACAGCAGACGCTTCATCTCTCAGGAGACAGGCAATCTCTACATCTCCAAGGTGCAAACATCCGATGTTGGCAGCTATATATGCCTAGTAAAAAACACGGTGACAAATGCTAGAGTTTTGAGTCCTCCTACACCTCTGACACTGAGAAACGATGGTAAGAAAAGCATCATTTCTGGGTACTACATGAAAGCAAAAATACCAAACCAAAAATGCTCTAATTAATTTAAGAACCATTATTTTATTGTTTTTCAATGATATGCATGTGTTTACTGTAGCAACAGGCAAAGGAAAGTTGTTCATGGAGGCAGTTTCTTTTAACACATCCAGACATTGTGAGAATATTTAGATCTGCAGGGGCTGAGGCACAAACTGATACCTTTTGATGTATCTTGTCTAGAACAGTTACTCCACCTTGCTATTCTGGTGTTCTGTCACTGACAGAGAGAAGCATATCTCCTTTATCAGTAACGTCGATTTCCTTAAGGCTCAGTTCAGTTGCCTTAACCCAAGTGGCCAGTGCCACGCTGATACTCTCAGGCATCTGAGACATCCACAGGGGACTGGCAAATGCCACATGGGACATACAGGCCAGCTGCAGGATGCCAGGAGATCATTCATGTATTTGGCCACTGTGGTTAAAGACAACATAAAAAGTTTCCTTAAATACACTGGCAGCAAAAAGAGGTCTGCGGCGTCTCCATCCTTTGCTGGGTGCAGAAGGTAGCTTAGTGTCAGAGAATGACAAAAAGGCTGAGACACTTAGTGCCATCTTTGCCTCAATCTTTAATACCAAAACCAATTGTACTCAGGATACCCAACTCCTAGAGCTGGAGGTTAATGATGGGGAGTTAAGTGAGACCATGATCCAGGAGGGAATAGTTAGTTACCTGCTATGCCAATTAGACACCCATAAGTCTATGGGCTGGATGGGATGCTCCCAACAGTAATGAGGGAGCTGGTGAAAGAGCTCACCAAGCCACTCTCAGTAATTTACCAACAGTCCTGGTCATCCAGAAAAATCCCAGTTGACTGGAAAATAGCAAATATGAGGCATATCTACAAGAAGGGTTGGAAGGAATCCAGGGAACCATAGGCACATCAGACTAACTCAAGCACCAGGAAAGGTCATGGAGCAGACAGATCATCCTGAGTCCCATCACGCAGCCAGGGGATCAGGGGCGGCCAGCATGGGTTTAGGAAACGTAGGTCCTGCTTGACCAACCTGAAGTCCTTCTATGACAAGATGACCCCCTTAATGGATGAGGGAAAGGCTGTTGTTGCCTTCCTAGACTTAAGTAAAGCGTTTGACACCATCTCCCACAGCATTCTCCTGGAGAAACTGACTGCTTGTGGCTTGAATAGATGCACTCTTTGCTGGTTGAAAAACTGTCTGGATGGCCAAGCCCAAAGAGTGGTGGTGACTGGTGCTACATCGAGTTGTCAGCCAGGCACTAGTGCAGTTCCCCAGGGCTCAGCATTGATGCTGATCCTGTTTAATGATTGCTTTTATCAATGATTTGGATGAGGAGCTTGAGTACACCCTCAGTCAGTTTGCAGATGACACCAAGTTGGGTGAGGGTGTTGATTCTGCGGAACGGCGGAAAAGCTCTGCAGAGGGATCTGGACAGGTTGTATTGATGGTCTGAGGACAGCTGCACAATGTTCAACAAGGCCAAGTGCTGGGTTTCACCTTTTGGTTGCAACAATCCCAGGCAGTGCTCCAGGCTGGGGGCAGTGGCTGGAAAGCTGCCTGGTGGGAAAGGACCTGGGGGTGCTGGTCAACAGCAAATGAACATGATCCAGCATGTGTCCAGGTGGTCAAGAAAGCCAATGACATCCTGGCCTGGATCAGCAATAGTGTGGCCAGAGCAGGGACTGATTGTCACACTGTACACAGCACTGTTGAGGCCACATCTCATGTGACCTGTTCTAGGCTACTCACTTGAAAAAGGACGTTGAGGTACTGGAGTGAGTCCAGAGAAGGGCAATCAAGTTGATAAAAGGTCTAGAAAATATGTCCTATGCAGAATGGCTGAGGGAGCTGGGATTGTTTAGCCTGGAGAAAAGGAGGCTCAGAGAAGAGCTCATCACTCTCTACAACTACTTGAAAGGAGGTTGTAGAGACATGAGTGTCAGTCTCTTCTGCCATGTCTCAAAGGACAAGAGGAAATGGCCTCTATTTTCCTTCTTTCCAAGTTGTTCCACATCTAACTACACTTTCTAGTTCTTCACAGCAATTCCTCATATGTGAATCCATACCTACATAAATCGAAGAGAGAAACTTTTGAGTCTTCTTTTCTCTTGCTTATAGCTTTTTCTAGAACTAATACTAGTCCTATGCTGTAGACACATCACAAAAGCTGGATTTAAACACAGGTGACTTAGTTTAATAGAGTGAATTAAAAATATGTTCACCAATTAGAATGAAATTAAGTTAATGTTTATTCATTGTAGCAAATTTAAATTTCCATCTGCATAGCATGTAGCCTCTGCAGCAAAAAGCTGCATGTTTTACTGTATCACTTCCAATTTTCTTATGCGACTTTAGTAGCTATGTTAATTATTGAGTTTTAGGTGTTTAATTTTACTGACTTAACAAAGTGAACCTTATCTTTTTGATAAAAATAATTTTTTTCAAAATTAAACCCCCCAACATTGACTGCCTTTATAATCTGTTTGGACTCTGGAAAAAAAAAAAGATAGAATTTTATTGTCATATTTATTATTCATATCTTGTACTATTTATTCCTTATGATATTTCTTCGTGCTTTTATTTGGTTCCATTTTGTGCAGAAATTAAACAGATTAATTATCCATCTTGTACTAACTACATAGGCACGCAATATACTGTAAGAAATTGAGAGAGTAAATAAGGATAAAGGCAGCAGTCTACATCACTGAGCTAAGAAACAAAATATATGAAGGAAAACTCTGAAGATTTTTTAAAATGTCAAGTGGGTAGTAAATACCAGCCTCCAGCAAATTTGTGTTTCATGGCTGGCTGTCACACCACTGTGATAATCCAACCTTCTGAACTGTGCTGGAACATTGGGGAAGCATTTGCACATAGATGAACAGCTCCTCAACAGTTTCGCAGTTTCCTCGCTCATTTTTTCACATGTATGAATTTCTTCTAGGCTTCCATGCCTTAATTTTATTCTGTTGTGATTTCTGAAAAGCTCCTTTATTTTCATGGAATTCTTTAGTATTTCTTAGTAAATTGCTTGCTTTCCTGTATGACTGAGCAAGTTTCCTCAGTGAAGAGACCTAAACTTGTTACCTAACCTTGCAGTCTCCATAAACCTTCCTTGAAAAATTACTAAGGGAAATTCTGGTTGTTAAATCACATTATTTGGGACATCTACCTTGTTCTACCTCCTCCACAGAATGCAATAATATGGGCGTTTTAAAAACTGTCTGGGATTACAATAAAAAATTTCCATTAATCTTACTCTACTTTTTCATTTTGATAGAAATGGCCTTAGGTTATTGTCACAGTTTGGCCAAACTTAGGAAGATTCAAAGAGCCTCCTCTGCAAAAGATAGGGTCCTAATAACTCCCTTCCCCTCCCCTTAAGAATTTCTTGGAGGAAAGTGAAAAAAAACCTGCTTATTTAACAAAACTCAGCAGCTGGAGGGGGTGCACGCAGGCACCAGGGGAAGGGGAAGGGAAAGGAAGATAAAAAAATGAATGATGTTAGATAATAAACCTCTCGTGATGAAGACAACCTGGATGAATTCAGAGTCCTTTGTTTCCTGGGTGTAGTTTCTGCTCTGTCTCTAACAAGCTGCTTGAGTGCGGAGTAGGCCCTCTCCAGGCCCAGGGTGTAAGTGGGCCCCAGAGTCCAGTAGTCTGTTGTAAAGTTCCAGAGGAAGAAGGAAAAAGACTACAATCCCAGGAGAAGAAAAACTGTCTTCTTTCCTTGCCTCAGGCAGAGGAGGGAAAAAGCCAAAAGTAAGTTTTAACTCCCTCCAATATGAGTAAAAGCAGTGCCGAAAACTCACAGGAAAAAAAGGTAAAAACGTTGCCTCCGCATCCAACTGCAGAAAAGTGGCTGGCCAGAGTTCTCTCCTCCGAAACAGAGTTTTTATCAAGAACCACAACAAAGCTAGCTGATAATTGTAAAGAATGTAAATATCCTTCGGAGAAAACAAAAACATAGCTCCTGGCTTCTCAAGCCAGCTTAAAGACACAGAGTTAATATTTTTCATTAAGCAGGTGGTTGGGATATATAGCATCATAAAGTCACCCTAGGACAGTTATATTGCTTTGTCCATTGACAAATATTAAAGGGTGATGACAACATTTTAAAAATATGCATTCATTATACTCCAAAATACAAAATAACTGCTGAAAAGAAGTGCTCATTAGTTAAAGAAAATTAATTTATGAAGAAAGAAACATTAGACAATGTAAGAAGGGAGAAATTAAGAATGGCATAAAAACAAACATTCAATTACCTGAAAATATGCTTGACTCTATGTTTGCTGAGTTGTGTTATATGATTTTGAATATGGCTTTTTAAGCTTTTTTTTAATTAGAAAATTGCTTGAATTACTTTGAACTTTCCAAATATTCCCTTAGGTTTAATAATCATACATCTTTCTGAGTTTCAGTGGTTGGCATCACAACTGACATTACTCTAAGCAGTCAGCACATTTGACAGAAACCACAGGAAGAGCTTGGGGTTTTAAACAGCTTTTACAAATGGCTCTATATAAGTAAAACAATTTATATAGTCTGTATTCTCCAAACATATGCATCATTAACTCCAGAATACTCTAATTGATTTATTTATCATCATTCTCAGATTTTGATGTATATACAGTACCTGTGCCCAGGGGACTAGACAGCTTGTGACAAAAAACACTCCAATGACAACACTGGTCTCTGTTTATCTATGAGAAAGAAACAGAACAATATTAAGGTATTCCCTCAAACTCTGCAAGAGTGTAAGAACTTACTGGGATTTTATTAATCTTTTATTTCTTCTGTGATGTGTCTCAAAGGGAAGCTTAGCTCCTTGATATGAAGCAAATTAAATAAAAACATCAAGAAATCCTTTAATGGATTCTGAATAAAATGAATACCTCATTTGTTCAGATGTCCTTGACAATCAGTCATTTCATATAATTCAATTTCACTTCAAGCTGGGTTATAAAAACCCTCCAAAATTCTGAGGAGATAAAAAGTTTTAGCAGGGAAAAAAAATTATGCATCATTTCAATAACTGCCTTTTAATGCATTACAAACTTTGAGGAATTATTTGATAACTGTTTACAATAATAAACAGCTTTGTTAAATTGGATCTTTGCAGGCTTCGATGATTGGGAGTAGTAAATTATCTTGACTCATAAAAACAACAGAAAGTCTCTTCAAATTTAGGAAATAGAAACCTAGGGAGTATAAAACATTTGATGTTTGATAGCATAATACAGTTATTTCGAGATCACACATTTTTATTCCAGTTTTTCTTACTTGTTTATCTTTTTTATCTTTTTTATTTCTTTGGAAAATATGTTAACTTTAAAATTATTGCTGTACAGGAGAGAGTTATGTGATTCTTCATTTTAGCTCTGTGTAGATACTGCATTTTGTCTTTGCTGTGGTGAAATTTCTGGGGGGGAAAAAAAAAGCGAACCTGTACAATTTCAGACATCAGAGGTTACCTTCTACTATGTTACATTAGAGCAAATTAATTTAACCTCCAGAGGCTGGTATGTCTTACCAGACCAGTAACTGACTTTCAGGTTTTTTTTTCATGTCTTCATAGTCTGTGAACCTGTGAACTGAATTTTGTCTGTCCTCATTCTATTGATTAATTCTATGTGATTAATAGTCTGACATAATGATAGAACATATAGTTATCAAGATATTAAGTAAGTTAATTTTTAATTTTCCCTGATGGAATATGGCTGCATATGCTTGTTGAGGTTAAACTCTGGGATATGTTGCTTGAATATCACTGGGTTATCTAAAGATCTCTTTCCCAGCATGAAGGAAAGTTTGGAAGAAGCAAATTCCCAAATAGAAATTAAGCAATAAAAATGGCCAGTGTAGGATACTAAGGTAATAACTAAGGATAGAACAAAATTGGCAGTTTCACAGATTTCAACAGTACGCATCTGTGAAGAATGCTGACAGTCGTTAATTAACTGATACCTAGAAATTAAAAAAAATTGCTTAAAGATGAACTCTAATGTTTTTGATCTGTCAGTCTTTCCCTTTCTCTGGTTTTTTTTTAAATATTTTTCCTACTTTCATTACTAGTTTTGTCTTCTAATGTGGTTATTCGTATGGAGCTGAATTCTAGAAGACAATAGAGTATACTTGAATTGTAATAGCAGTTGAAAATACTTATCCAGCTGTGACTGAATCATGTCGGGTTTTCTGGAGTTTCCAGCCTTGTAGGCTTCCTGTTTCATGTGGGTTATATTGCAATATTTTGTAACATCTTGTATTTGCATTGTGCAAGTCCTTTGTCATGGTTTGACCCGGTGTGAGGCAATTTGATTGGTTAAAAACAGGTAAAGGACAGTTCTATGAGCCAGTTAGTGTTCCTGTGACGTCTCTGTGAAAGGAATGTTAAAAAAAAAACCCCTAGGAAGTGATGCAGGACTCCCTCACTTCCTCTCTTGCTCCCTGGCTCCCTGCTGACCACCAGCAAGGGAGAGGCTTCCC
>VZRJ01011167.1:9088-27606 GCA_013397565.1 Ptilonorhynchus violaceus
GCCGGCCTTATCCGCCCGCGCAGGCCGCGCTGGGGCCGCACACGGGGGGGTGACGGCGGCGGTGGCGGTCGGAGGAGGAAGCGGGGGTGGGGAGGTGGAGGGAGTTCCCGGAGCCCTCACGGAGCCGGTTCTGCCGGGCGGGTCCCGGGACGCGCCGCAGCTCCACACGGTGCCGGGGCTGAGGAGGAGCCGGGCCAGGGGCAGATCCCCAGGCCGCCGGTCCCGGGGATGAGGGCCCAGNGAGGTGGAGGGAGTTCCCGGAGCCCTCACGGAGCCGGTTCTGCCGGGCGGGTCCCGGGACGCGCCGCAGCTCCACACGGTGCCGGGGCTGAGGAGGAGCCGGGCCGGGGCAGATCCCCAGGCCGCCGGTCCCGGGGATGAGGGCCCAGGACCGGGATGAGGTCCCGGTGCCGGTACCGGGGGCAGATCCCGGGCCCACAGGAGCGGCAGCGGCCGGGAGCGGGGAGAGGTCCCGGGGCCGGGAATGGGGAAGGCCCGGGCCCGGGCCCAGGGACAGATCGCGGTCCCACAGGATCGTTCCCACAAGGATTTAACCCACCGGGATCGTTCCCGTAAGGATTTAACCCCTCCAGGATCATTCCCGCTGGGATTTAACCCTTGGAATGCCGGGGAGGAACGAGCCGAACCCACCTTGGAAAGCTTCGCGTGGAGACGGGAATAAAGGAATAAAGGAAGGAATTTTCCTCGGGAGATTCCCTGAAAACGTTCGGAGCTTCCAGCCCCAAAGGTGCCATAAAGCTCGGGATTCCTCATCCGGCCTTTCCAGGCAGCTGGAAGTGAGGTTGGGATTGGGAGGGAATTAAAAATCCCGGGAGAAGGAAAAGTTTCTAAGGAGGAGGAAATAAAAGTGGCAGGAATTCCACTTAAAAATGATTTTTCCTCTGTTCTTTTCCATGTGTGGGTTTTTTTTGGGGATGGGATGTGCTTCCCGAGATGATTCCCGGTGGGATAACGCCGCTCATTCCCGATCCCGACGGTTCAGAAGCATCCATGGATAATTCCTCCCATTTTCACCAGGGCGGGGAAGGCACCAAAGGAAAGATTTTTGCCAGGAAAAAGTTGGAATCCAGAGCTCCCAATTCCCACCCCTTCATCTCCACGTGGATCCAGGCAGGGATGTTCCAATCCATTCAAAATTCCCAGTTTTTGTCAACAACTTTCACCTCCCAGCTTGGAGCACCCTGGGATCGTTGGGATTATCCCAAAGATCCTCCCACCCCAGCCCATCCAGGAGAATTCCAGAACAGCCCCGGTTCTGTTTCATTCCCTAAAAATCCAGGGAATTCCCGATTTCTTCCATAATTTTCCCTTTTATCCTCCAAACCGAGTGGGATCAGCTCGGCAAAAAGAAAAAAATTCCAAATCTTCCTTTTGCTTTGTCAGCTCCTGGCACAGCAAAAATCCAAGGAAAATCCACTCTGGATCCAACCTGTGCAGCTGCACTGCAGGCGCTTCCCACGGAGATTCCAGAGGGAACCTTGGATGAAACTCCAGGATGAGCTCAGGAGATGCTTTGGGAAGGGAAATCCTGCGGTTCCCGTTGGATTTTTTTAATTCCTTCCAGGTTTAACTTGGGAATTCTTTCCGTTTTCTTGGGATTTCTTCAAGTTGGAAAATCTGCCTGAAAAGTTGGGGAATAAAAGGCACAAGGAGGAATTTTCCATGGAAGGAGGAAAGTCCATGGAAAGTCACATCCGGGGCTGCAGAAACGCAGGGAAAAAATCCCCAAATTCCAGGTGTTTGACACATCCCTAAAATCCTGCGTTATCCCAGATTTCCAGCAGCTCCCAGCTCGTTCCCAGGCGGCCGATTCCAAGCGGGAATAACTCAAGGAATCCAATTCCACCCAAAGTTGTAGAAGAAGTAAAATTTCACTTTATTTAAAAATCCTTCTAATATAGAAAAGGAGAGGAGGCCGCGGGATAATCCCGGATCCGTCTCATTCCAGGGATTCCTGTATTTACAGCAGGGGCTGGAGGGGCGTTCCTGCTGCTCGGGGCCTGCAAATACTCGGGAAAACATCGGGAATTGCACCGGGAACGCTGCCGGGGAGCAGGGCAGGGATTCATCCCGCTCATCCCGGATTTCGGGGCCAAATCCCAGCCCCATTCCTGCTGGGAATGAGGGCTGGGGAGGGCAGGAATTCCCCCACGCGGCCAAATTCCTGAATTTGGGATAACTGGATCCAATCACGGAAATCCATGCTGGTTTTTGCTGTGGGAAAATGGAATTTTTGGGAATTTTGGGGGGTTAGGGGGGGTTTTTTTGGGAATTCTTCGCGTTTCCCCGAGCTGATCCAGCTTCCCTGCCGGAATTCCTGCTGTTGGGAATGGGATAAAGAAGGGGAAGAGCTGCAGTTTCTATACAGAAATTCACTTTTTTTACACTATCTACAAAACCAGGGATTTGCTGCTTTGTTTTTTTAGGGAGAAAAGGGAATTTTCTTGCTATTCCTTAAAAAAATTCCTGGGGGAAAAAAAAAACCCAACCAAATCCTGTCCATTTCTCTCCATCCTTAAAAGAATTCCTTTGTTTTATTTTTTTTTTTGAAAAGCTTTTGGGGTCGTTTCTCCAGAGGATTCAACGATTCTATCCAGGAAAAGCTGTGGAATTTCTCCGTGGAGTTTTTGTGTGACAAATTCTGGATTTTTCTCTTCCGTTTTTCCCCTCAAAAAAAATTCCAAGGATTCCAGGGGGAGCTTCGGAGCTCTGCTAAATACAAAAAGTACTGGAAAAGCCCCCAAAAAAAACTATTAAATAATTTAATATACAAGTGGTAAAAAGCACTGTACATTGGCCCGAATGTACACGGGGGGAGGGGGGGAGGGGCACGGATAGAAAATTCCCGGGATTTGCTCAAATTTACACCACTTTGGGAATGCTGGCAGTGGGGAAAAGGGACCCTGGAGCTGGGATGAGCCAGGGGAGATTCCAGGTGGATTTTTCCCGGGGTTTTGTCGTATCCAGGGGATTCCGCTGCCCTTGGAATGGCCTGGGTTTGGAATCGCGAGGCGGAAAGGTGGGAATTTTTGGGAATTTCCCTCCCTCATCTCCCAGTCTGGGTTTGGAGTCCAGAATGGCCTCGTAAGGATGAGGAGAAGGCAGAAAAGTTGGGAATTCCTGGGAATTTCCCTCCCTTCAACACCATCTCCCACCCTGGGAGCTTCACAGGGATGAGGAGAAGGCAAAAAGTTGGGAATTCCTGGGAATTCCTTCCTTCCACACCCTCTCCCAGCCTGGATTTGGATCCAGAACGGCCTCCCAAGGATGAGGAGAAGGCAGAAAGTTGGGAATTCCCGGGAATTCCTTCCTTCCACACCCTCTCCCAGCCTGGATTTGGATCCAGAACGGCCTCCCAAGGATGAGGAGAAGGCAGAAAGTTGGGAATTCCCGGGAATTCCTCTCCCTCCACACCCTCTCCGGTCCCTGAGGGCTTGGGAAAAGCTCCCACCCCACAGGCACTGCCGGAGATTTCCCTGGAAAAGCCTCTCCCAAAGCTCAGCCCCAACCACAGCTCTCTGGAATTGGGAATTTTTTTCCCAATCTCGCCTTCATTTGGCCAAAATTTTCGGGATTTGGCCGCCCTGGAAGCGCCCGAGGCCAGGCTGGAAAATCCTGGGATAGTGGAAGGTGTCCCCACCCTTGGGATTGGAGGATCCTGAAGCTCCTTCCAAGCCAAAATTCTGGGAATGCGATCCCGAAATGAGCAGGGAGGGCCCGAATTCCCGGAATATTCCAAGCTGGAAGGGACCCACCTCGGATGGGAAGAGCAGGAAAAGGAAATTCCCTGAGCGGAATTCCGGAATTTCAATCTTTCCCAGTTCAGGAAAAGGCCAAGGAAAAACGTGGAAAGGGCTTAAAAATCCGAGTTATTCCAACTCAGGGGCTTCCAGAGGGATCAAACCCATGGAATTCGAAATTCCAAAGGAATGCCAGGCCTGGATTTAGGGCACAGCTGCAGCAGGAAGCTGCAAACTCCTTGGATTTGGGATTTCCAAACCTTCCATAGGAGATTTTTTTTCCCTGTTTTTTTGGGGTTTAAAGAGCACTGAGGGTTTTCCTTGCAATCCCAGGGATAAAATTCCCTCCTCCCAGGGATATCCAGACCCCCTGGAGATTTCCCAATCCTCAGGAGGAGCAGGATTTCCATGGAAATCCAATGTTGGGAATGGGACAGAAAAAACCCCAACTTGGCTCTGGAATGATCTCCAGAGGGGAAAACGGAGGGATTTGGGATCTGCTCTTGGAGAAGGGATTGGATTTGGGAAGGGAAAATCACTGAAATGAGGGAATTTTTAAGGTTCCTCCCAATCCATCCGGGATTGAAGAGATTCCATAAGAAGCTCTGGAAGTTGGAATGGCTCCAATCCCTACCAATTCCTTCTCTCCCTCCCTTTTTCCAGCTGAAACGAGGAATTTCCAACAGGGAATAAAAACTTTTATTAAACCCCAGGCCCTGCTGGATCCTGGCAAAAGCTGGGAATTCCCCATTCCCGGGATTCTGCTCAGGGAGAATCAATCCCAAAAAAAACCCCCCTGGGCTAGAACGGGAAAACGAACGTGGAAAAAGCTGGAAAAGGGAATTTTTTCCCAAGGGGGTTCATCCTAAACCTCTGGCTTAGGCCGGATCCGGATTCAGGCTCCGGTTTAATCCTGGCTTTGGAATTCCTTAAGGCACAGGTGCCTTCCCAGGGATCAGGCAGGAGCATTCCCGCTTTTCTCCCGATCCCAAGGGCATGGAGAGAGCTGTGCTTGGGACAGGGACAGGGAAAAACCTCCGGGATATCCCCAAAATTCCTCCTTTCCCAAAACCAGAGAGGCAATTCCAGGGCAGCCTCCGCTCCAGCATTCCCGTTATCCCAAGGATTGGGGGCTGAGCCGGGCTGGAGCTCCAGGGAATTCTGCAGGGAATTCTGCAGGGAATTCTGCAGGGAATACAACTCCTATCCCAAGCTATTTCCCGGGAGCTCTGGGAATTGAAAGGAAGGAAGGAACGAGGAGTCCTTGGGATTGAAGCGCAATTCCCGGTGGGAACAGCTCATCCCGGCACACCCCTGGATGTTCCCACCTGGAAAAGCAGCTCCAAGCGGCCATTCCCACGGAGGCAGCCCGGAATATTCCTGCTTTTTCCTGCCTCTTTCCTCCAAGGCCTCGTTAGCAGAGGAAAATCGCTGCCTTGGGTGGGTTTTTCATGGAAGGAAAAGCTTTTCCATGGATTTGTTGCTTTGTGTTTTCTCTCCTTGTTTTCTTTTGGCTTTGGTGGTGTTCATCCCAATCCTGGGAATTTCTGGGATTCACAGGAGACTGGCCAGGCTCGTGGTGGGACCGTTCTGGGCTTGGAATTGCACCGGGGGAGGTCCATCCGTCCACTGCCGGGAGAAAAAGCGGGATGAGAATTCCAGGGAAAAACAAAAAAACCCCCTCAAGCACGAGGAATTCCCTCCTATCCCGAGGGAATCCCACATTTTCTCCCCTCCAAAAGGCTGGGATTTGGTTTTCCAAGGGTTTCTTTGCGATTCCTGCTGGTGCAGGGGGGAAATCTGATCCCTAAATTTGGGAAAAGCGGGAATTGCAAACACCTGGATGGGCTGGAGGCTCCCAAAGCCTCCCCTGGATCCGGATTTTCCTCTCACATCCATGGAAATATTCCGTAAGGGGCAGATTGAAGGATTATTCCTTCGTTTTCCCCCCCCCTTCCAGGGTTTTAAGGCACATCCCAGTGCCTGGATCAGGGATGGATCCAAACCCCCCAAAATCCCAGGATTCCTTTGGAAGCAAAGCCCTCTTGGCCTTTTTTTCCCACTTCTCTTCCCAAAAAAAGGTCCAATTCCTTGAATTTCCCATTCCCATTTGGATGTTATGGATTTGAAATTGAAATTTAGGGATAAATGGGGGGAAAAAAAACCACTTGGGAATGTTGGGAACTGCACTTTGAGGGGTGGCCAGCAAAGAATTCCCAGGAAAAAGCAGATTGGAGGGGCTAAATCCTCAAAAAAAACCTGGGAATGGTCGAGTTTTCCTCAAAAAACCAACAAAATCCAGCGGATCCAAGAACAATTCCAAGGATAAATCCAAATTTTGGGGCAGCAGGAAGCAAACCCCAAACCCCCCATTGTAAAAATGAATGGAAGGGATATTTTTCCCTTTGGAAAAGTGGGAATTTGGAGTGGATTTGGGGAGTTTGGAGTGGATTTGGGGAATTTGGAGTGGATTTGGGGAATTTGGAGTGGATTTGGGGAATTTGGAGTGGATTTGGGGGAATTTGGAGTGGATTTAGGGGAATTTGGAGTGGATTTGGGGGAATTTGGAGTGGATTTGGGGAATTTGGAGTGGATTTAGGGGAATTTGGAGTGGATTTGGGGGAATTTGGAGTGGATTTGGGGAATTTGGAGTGGATTTAGGGGAATTTGGAGTGGATTTGGGGGAATTTGGAGTGGATTTGGGGGAATTTGGAGTGGATTTGGGGAATCTGGAGTGGATTTGGGGGATCCCCTTACGGGATTGGCTTCGACCATCAGCGAATCCACCAGGAATTGAAATTTAGGGATAAATTGGGGAAAAAACCCCTGAATCCTCAGTGGGAACTGCACTTTGAGGTGCATCCAGCAAAGAATTCCCAGGAAAAGACTAAATCCTCCAAAAAAACCCCTGGGAACGGTCGAGTTCTCCTCCAAACCCAGCGGCTCCAAGAACCATTCCAAGCCTAAAATCCCATTTTAAGGCCGCAAAAAAACGACTCCCAAATCCCCCCTTGCGAGAATGAAGGAAAGGGACGTTTTTCCCTTTGGAAAAGCGGGAATGGGGCGGGATGTGGGAGGGCCCACCGTGATGAGGTTGTGCTCGGGGAGGCTGCAGGCCTCGATGTGATCCTGGAGCAGCTGCTGGGAGAAGTTCTGGTGCATCTGAGCGGCCTCGTGCGCGTCCATGGCGTTCCCGCACGCCTTGTTCAGGTCTGGAAAACAGCGGGGAAAAAACCTCGGGATGAGGGTCGTTCCCACAGGGAGGAGCTTCCCCCCGTCCTGGGAAAGTTTCCATGGATTTCAGGGCTGTCCCAAAATGGCCTCGTTTGGGAGGAATTCCCTCGCCGAGGGATCCGCGCGGATCCCGGATCCCGCGCTTTTCCAAAGGTGGGGGTTATTCCCGGCAGGCTCGAGGAATCTTTGGGAATTTGGGGGTTTTAGTCCCTGCAGGCTCGAGGAATCTTTGGGAATTTGGGGGTTTTAGTCCCTGCAGTCCCAAGGAATCTTTGGGATTTTATTCCCCCTCCCCCCCAAGGAATCCCTTGGGATGTTATTCCCTGCAGCCCCAAGGAATTCTTGGGATCTTCTTCCCTTCCACCCCAAGCAATCCTTGGGATTTTATTCCCTGCAGTCCCAAGGAATCCTTGGGATTTTGTTCTCTTCCATCTCAAGGAATTCTTGGGATCTTCTTCCCTTGCAACCCCAAGGAATCCTTGGGATTTTATTCCCTGCAATCCCAAGGAACCCTTGGGATTTTGTTCTCTTCCATTCCAAGGAATCCTTAGGATCTTCTTCCCTTCCACCCCAAGGAATCCTTGGGATTTTATTCCCCTCTACCCCAAGGAATCCTTGGGATGTTATTCCCTGCAGTCCTAAGGAATCCTTGGGATGTTATTCCCTTCTACCCCAAGGAATCCTTGGGATTTTAGTCCCTTCCATCCCAAGTAATCCCCAGGAATCTTGGGATCTTTTTCCTGTTGTGATTCCCACCTATCCAAAGCAGCTCCCTGAGGAGGAAGGGAACTCCTGACAGCACCGAAATCCCAGGATTTGTTTGGATTGGGATTTTTTGGGTCTCCAGCCCCATCCAGAGGGGCCGGGACAGATTCCCTGGATCCCCCAGCAGATTCCAGGGATCAAAAATCCCTTCTTTTCCCCCCTTAAATCCTTGGCTTTGTGGAGCTGCAGGCACTTCCTGCTTTCCCTCCATGGAATTTGCTCCAGCTTTCCCTGGGATTCACTCAGCCACGTTCAATTATCCCAAATCCAGGCGATTCCAGCTACAAATTCCAAGCTGGCCTTGGACACTTCCAGGGATGGAGCAGCCAGAGCTTCCCTGGGAATCCCATCCCATTCCCTCCCTGCCCTCTCAGGAAGGAATTCCTTCCCAATATCCCATGGAACCTGTGGGAAGCCATTCCCCCCATCCCTTATCCCAAATCCTTTCCCAGCTCTCCCAGAGCCCCTTTAACCCCTGGAATCAGCTCCAAGTTTTCCCTGGATCCTTCCCTTCTCCCCCCAGCCCCTTCAGCCTCTGGAATCAGCTCCAACTTTCCCCTGGATCCTTCCCTTCTCCTCCCCAGATCCGCCGGGATCAATCCCAAATCCTCCCATTCCATTCCCGCCCTCCCCATCCAGCACCGAGAAGCTTTTCCATGGTTTTTTTTTCCCGGAAAATCCCGGGGTACCTCTGAGCAGAGCCGAGGACCAGAGCTGCACGGACATATCCGGAATTTTGCTGGCCAACTGCATGGCTGGAACCACCATGTTGTTGCTTTCCTGGGAAAAAAACCAGGGATATTTGGGAATGTTCACCCCTCGGAGGGTCCGATGGGCACAAAAAGATGGGAAATTTGGGATGGGAAACAGAAAGGGAAGGGCTGGGTGGGATTTGCTCCATGCTGGGAAGTGTGGAGTGGGAAAAGGAGTCTGTTCCTGGCGTTTTGTGGGATACAATGGGAATGTTTTGCTCAGGGAATTGTGTCCCGAGTGGAATTCCTGCCGCGGTTCCATCCAAACCAAGCCAGTTAACCCCGGGATTCCTCCTTTTCCAGCTCTTTTTTCCCCAGGAATTACACCCCATCCCCTCCCAGCCCAAACCCCACCCCCCCCTACTCCTAAACCATCCCTAAAATCCCAATTCCAGGACGATCCAAAGGCCACAAACTCCCGACTTTCCACGCCGGGGCACAAAAAACCCTCGAAAAATCCCATTTTTTTCCCCTCCCCCCGGGG
Organism: Ptilonorhynchus violaceus; assembly: GCA_013397565.1. Classification (NCBI taxonomy): domain Eukaryota; kingdom Metazoa; phylum Chordata; class Aves; order Passeriformes; family Ptilonorhynchidae; genus Ptilonorhynchus; species Ptilonorhynchus violaceus. The sequence continues at coordinate 18,085 of VZRJ01011167.1, forward strand.
CATTTCCTCGGGAATTTCGCGGGGATTTTTTTTAGGGAAAACCAATCCCGGGTTTTTGACGGATCAGGAGGCTCCAGGGTTTACCCTGTGGTTTCCCAGGACGTAGAAGATGTGGCCCAGGAGCACGAGGGAGCAGGCGGTCAGGCGGTTCAGGTCCTCGGCGTTCGACATCTTCAGCGTTTCCCGCAGGAATCGCCTGGAAAAAACGGGAATAAAACGGGATTGGATACGTGTGAGCCCCCCGGGAGAATTCCATGGGGAGGGTGGAAGGGGTTGAGGGTGAAGGGAATGGTGGGAAGTGGGGATAAGGAGGGGGGGATGAAGGGAATTCCCGGATTTTGCACGGGGGTGGGGCCGGAGGTGGCTCCTTTGGGAAGCTGCGGATCCTTGGGATGGGAGGGAATGGGAGCACAAGGATTGCTTGGGATGGGAGGGAATGGGAGCACAAGGATTGCTTGGGATGGGAGGGAATGGGAACACAAGGATTGCTTGGGATGGAAGGGAATGGGAGCACAAGGATTGCTTGGGATGGGAGGGAATGGGAGCACAACAGTCCCAAGGATTCCTTGGGATCGCAGGGAATAAGGTCCCAAGGATTCCCAAGGATTGCAGGGAATAAGATCAAAAGAATCCCAAAGATTCCTTGGGATGGAAGGGAGTAAGATTCCCAAGATTCCCAAGGATTCCTCGGGATTTCAGGGAATAAGATTCCAAGGATTCCCACGAATTTCTTGGGGCTGCAGGAAGTAAGATCCCGAGGATTCCTTGAGATTACAGGGAATAAGATCCCAAGACCCCCATGGATTCCTTGGGAGTACCAGGAATAAGATCCCAAGAATCCCAAAGATTCCTTGGGATGGAAGGGAAAAAGATCCCAAGGATTCCTTAGGATTGCAGGAAATAAAATACCAAGGATTCCTTAGGATCGAAAGGAATAAGATCCCAAAGATTCCTTGAGATACAAGGGAATAACATCCCAAGAGTCCCAAGGATTCCTTGGGATGGGAAGGAAAAAGATCCCAAGGATTCCTTGGGATTGCAAGGAACAAGATCCAAAGAATTCCAGGCACTAAAATTCCCAAACACTCCCAGGAACGACCTCCCCTCCCCCCCATTCCTGGAAACCCCCCCGGAAGAGGAGCCGGGCTGGGAACCGAAGCCTTGCCATTCCCACATCCCATTTTTCCGGGATTTTCCCCCTTTTCCCGGGCTGGGCACTCACTTGGCCTCGTTGTACCTCCCCTGGAAGAAGGAGAAGAGCCCTCGGATGTAAAACGCGGCCGCCCGGAGGCAGTGGGAACTGCGGGAAAACACATGGATAGCTCGGCATTCCCAGCCCTGGATACCTCGGCATTCCCAGCCCCGGATACCTCGGCATTCCCAGCCCTTCCACCCCCTCGGCACAACTTCCCAGCTAAATCTTGGATTTACTCCACAATTCCATTGGAATGAAGGTTTTTCCCCCCGGATTTTGGCACAAAGCTGTCCCAAATCCCGGGATTCCCGGCCCGGCTTTGCTTGGAATTCTCACCTCACGGGGAAGTTGTGGTCGGGATTGATCCTTTCCAACAAACTGTAGAGCTGGAAAAGTGGGAAAAGGGAACGGTCAGCGCTTCCAAGGAGTTTTTTTCCAAGGAAAAATCCCACCCCAATATCCCCAAATCCATCCCAATATCGGGAATTTTCGGCTCGTTTGGATCCCCAAAATCCAGCTGGATCCAAAATATCCTCCAATTCCACAGGATTTCCTGGATAATGATTGTATTCCCGCAGAAAAGTTGGAGCTGGGAATAAATTTGAGAGCAAATTTGGGATTAATTCCAGGCAGAATTCATTAAATGATGGAAAAATGGTCCATTTTTAAGGAATTTTGCTCTCCAAGGTTTTTTTTTCCCAAATTCTGTGCCCAGGGAGGGAAGTTCCTGGGGAATATCTTCCCAAGGGAAATCCCTGAGGGCTCAGCCCCCTCTGGGAGAGGCTGGAAATGGGGAATTTGGGGAATTTTGGGAATAAAACAACAACACTTGGGAGCAAATCCCTGTTTGTGGCGATTCCTGAAAACTCCTGGACATGGAAAATGATGGAAAAGGAAGGCAAGAGGTGGAATGAGGAAACTGGGAGGAATTCTGGGAATAACCCACAACATTCTGCTCCAGAACATTCCAGCTTGGAGCTGGGACACCCTTCCCACGGGAAGAATTCCGGGAATAATCCCCAACATTTGGAGCTTTCCAGCGGATTCCTGCCCAAATTCCCACTCTCCTGCTGCCGGACAAAGCCCTGCCGGTACAAATTCCCTGGAAAAGCAGAATGGGAGGAATTTTCTCCCGGAAAAAATCGGGATTTGCTCCCGGCTCACCTCCTGGTGCCGATTCCCTTCCCGGATGTAGACGCTGGCCAGGTTGGTGACGATGAAGGCCCACAGCTCCTGGTGGGTGGTGAGCTGGAAAAGGGAAGAGAATTCCCAAAGATTTCAACGTTTCCCGCCGGATTCCATCGTTTTTCCCCCCTCAAAATTCCTCGCTGGGAAAAAAACCCACCCCCAGCATGGGAAAATCCTTAATGATTCATGGAGGTTTTCCATCCCGGTCCGGTTGTTCCCACAGAGGGAATATTCCCGTTTTTCCGGAGGGAAAGTTGGGAATAAAAGCTCACCCTGAGGGCCGTGGTGAATTGTGCTTCCGCGTTATCCATGCAGTTCACGGAGATGCAGTACAGGCCCTGGAAAAGAAATCCCGGAGTGAAGGTGGGAATGCATCCCAAGGAATTCCCAAATAGGTGGGAAAAGGGCCCGGAAGGGCTCTGGGAAAAATCAAGGAATTTCTACGGTGAATTGTTCATGGAATAAAAAGCTCTGTTTGGATTCAAAATTGTTCTTGAATCTCATGGAGAAGTTGATATTCCCATGGGAATTCTTCCCACAGTTCCCACAAAAATCAACTCCAAAGGGCTCAGCTGAAATCCTTGGATTTCCCTCCTGCTACAAAATTCCTGCTGGGAGGGTGGGGAAGGTTATTCCATGGATTTCCCAGGCCTGGGAGCGTCCAAGGCAGGGTTGGAGCAATCCGGGATAACGGGAAGCGCCCCTCCCCACCCAAACCATCCTGGAATTCTCATTCCAAAGGCTTTGAACCCCTGCCAGGCGGGAAGAACCCCGGGAATGAATCCCCATAGAAAGGGATGAGGCCGATCCTGTTATTCCAAGGAATCTCCCCATCGCACCCTGCGGAATTCCGGGCGGGACGTGGAATTCCCAGGATCCAGGGGCTCATCCCAAACTCACCAGGAGCGTGTGGAGCTGGGCAGCGTGGTTGGAAAAGAGCCTGGGGGATTGCTGGCACAGCTGGCACACCTGGGAAATCTGGGAAGAAGGAAAAATTCCCAATTTTTAGACGCTTTTTTTCCCACGTTTTACACCCCAAATCCATCTTCTCCTGGATCCCGAATCCTGCTCCAGGCTGGAAGCGCCTCCAGGTCAGGAAAAGGGAATTTCCCACAATCCCAGCTGGTTTGGAATGGTTTCCTCCACCACATTCCCAGGATAATCCCAGGGTATTCTCAGGATATTCCCAGGATACGCTCAGGATATTCTCAGGATATTCCCAGGATATTCCCAGGGTATTCTCAAGATATTCCCAGGATATTCCCAGAGTATTCTCAGGGTATTCCCAGGATATTCTCAGGATATTCCCAGGATATTCCCAGGGTATTCTCAAGATATTCCCAGGATAGTCCCAGGGTATTTTCAGGATATTCCCAGGGTATTCCCAGGCAAGCTGACAGCAGGGGTTGGATGATCCAAGCCTGGCATGGGAAAAAGGGACTGGGAAAAATGGGAAAAATGGGAAAAATGGGAAAAAGGTTCCACAAAGCCTCTCCCTGCTCTCCTTCAACCACAGCAAAANTCCACAGATCCTCTCCCTGCTCTCCTTCAACCACAGCAAAAGGAGGAAAAGCAGGAATGGTAACAACTGGGAAAGGCTTGGACAAGGCAGGAACGCTGAGGGAAGAGGGAAGAGCCACTCTGGGATGGATGGAAAGGGGAAAAACCCCTGGAATCAGCCTGGAATTACCATGGGGACCAATCCCTCATCGCTCATTCCACGAGCAAATCCAAAGCCTCCCGAAAAATTTCAAGGGCCAATCCCACCTTTTCCAAGCTGTGAGTAATTCAGCAAGAATTCCCATTCCATCTCGCCCCAAAAAGCACCAATTCCAAGGGTTTTCCAGGCGTTCCCAGGGCGGGGAAGGCCGGAATTGCGGGCTCACCTCCTGCAGGGCCGTGGCTTTGTGTCCCGTGACGAGCCTGCACATGATGATGTGTTCCAACAAAATCACTTGGAATGACGACAGGATGGGGCTGCAATCCAGCACTGGGGAGGGAGCACAGGCAGCTCAGCCAGGCAAATCCAAGGAATGTCAAGGAATTTAAGGAATGTCAAGAAATTTAAAGAATATCAAGAAATTTAAGGGAATTCCCCACCCCCCAAAAGTTGATTTTTGGACCCAAAGTCACCACCCAGCTCTAAAATCCAGATTTTAATCCCAGATTTAGTCTTGGTTTAGGCTGTCCCGAGGTTCTGTGGAGTGGGATCGGTGGAATTCCGGAGGATGAGCTGAAATTCCAAGCCCCTTTTCCTTACTTTTGAGCTTTTCCAGCTGCATGAGGGCCTTGTCCGTGTATTTCTGGGCCTTCTCCAGGTATCCCGCCTGCATGGAATGCATCACTGTCACCTGCAGGGAGCACAGCAAGGATCACTCACCTCGGGAATTCCATGGGAAGGCCGCAATTCCCCGCGGCTGCCTCATCCCTGGAAGTTTGGGAGCGACCTGGGATAACAGGAAGCATTCCCTGCCCATGGATTAACGGATGATCCTTAAGCTCCTTCCCACCCAAACCATTCCCACGACCCCACAAATCATCTGTGCAAAGAAGGAAAGGGCTGGAAATCCCTACAAAAGCTGGGAATTCCCACAAAAACCAGGAATTCCTCAGCTCCACAGTTTTGGGACGTGGTTGAAAAATTCAGGATCATCTCCAGGAAACGGAACAAAAAACTTCCAACCATTCCAAGTGCTGCTGATACCAAACAAGGCAAGCTCCAAACGACTCCCATTTTCATTGGAGTTGGATATTAATTAATAATTAATGGATCATTCATGCATTATTAATGAATTATCAGGGAATTCATTCCGATTTCCAAGCCGGAATTTTTCCGAACGCCGACACCGCTCCCACGCCGAGGGACAAACAGCACAAAGCAGCTCCAAGATCCATCCCTGCCTCCTCCAAATCACTAATTAACCCTTAATTAACGAGCAATTAACCCTAATTAAGAGCCCTCACCAGGTAGACCAGGACACACATGTGCTCCTTGGGCAGCCAATGGAAAAGATCTGCGGGATTGCTGGGCAGGATCTCGTCGTCGTGGAGGGTGGAGATGGTTTGGATGCACTGCTGGAGCTGCTTCAGGCACGGCTTGACGCTCTTCACCTGGAAAAAATTCCAAGCGAGCACATTCCAGGCTGTTTCCCGGTTTTCCCAGGGAGGGATAAGGCCCTAAAAGTCAGGGATGAGGGCGGGTTTTGGGATCGGGGACGCTCGGCGCGGCGGGAAAGAGGAGCAAGGGGTGGACAAAACGTTCTCAAAATTCCAAAGAATTCCTGGGATCTCCTCCAACACGCCATGGAAGCAACAGAGGCCACCATGGATATAAAAATATCCCAGAAAACCTCTCCAAATTCATGTAATTCCCTCACTTTTCAGTTCATTTCCAATGAAAATCCACAGGAATTCACTCCCGTTAAGAAGAATCCCGCCCGGAGCTGATTTTTGAGGCGCAGCTCCCGCCCCAAATTCCCACCTGGAATGCTCCACGTACCTGCCCGGCATCCAGGTAATGTGTGACCTGCAGGACCAGGAAAAAGACCCGCAGGGATTCCTTCTGGATGGGATTTCCCTGCCAGTTTTCCACGATCTGCCCGCACAGGGTGAGCAGGGGGTGAACTTCCTGCAGTTTCCTCTCCATCAGGAGCAGCTGGAATTCCAAAGGGAAACTCAGTGGGTTGGGGTTAAAGGCTTGGAATATTCAGGGAAGCACGGGTTTTTTTTCCACTGGAAGGGTTTGAGGTAAAGGTTGGAGTGCTCATGGATGATCCTTAAAAAAAAGCCACCCACATTTATTCCCAAGGATTCCACAAGAATCCTTAAAAAATGCTCTGGAATTTGGATTAAATAGGAAATATTGATATAAATGCAACTCACCATGCCCTTGCTGAGCAGGAAAAGGGCTCTGAAATGAAATAAAATCCAATTAAAATCAGAAAAAGTTACTCAAAGCACAAAAAAAACCAGGAAAAAATGAAAATCTGTGTTTTTCCCCTTCCAAAAGGAAGGGAAGATGAGAATTAAGGGACGTGGCACAGGAAATACCAGGGGACTCAGGGAGGAAATCCCAAGGAACTCAGAGAGGAAATCCCAGGGGATTCCAGGAGGAAACCCCAGGGAACTCAAGGAGGAAATCCCAGGAAGCTCAAGGAGGAAATCCCAAGGGACTCAGGGAGGAAATCCCAAGGAACTCAGAGAGGAAATCCCAGGGGATTCCAGGAGGAAACCCCAGGGAACTCAAGGAGGAAATCCCAGGAAGCTCAAGGAGGAAATCCCAGGAAGCTCAAGGAGGAAATCCCAGGAAGCTCAAGGAGGAAATCCCAAGGGACTCGGGGACGAAATCCCAAGGGAGTCAAGGAGGAAATCCCAGGGAAGTTGGGGAGGAAATGCCAGGGAAGTCGAGGAGGAAATCCCAGGGGACTCAGGGAGGAAACCCCAGGGAAATTGGGGAGGAAATCCCAAGGGACTCGGGGATGAAATCCCAAGGAAGTCGAGGAGGAAATCCCAAGGAAGTCGAGGAGGAAATCCCAGGGAAGTCAAGGAGGAAATCCCAGGGAAGTCAAGGAGGAAACCCCAGGGAAGTCAAGGAGGAAACCCCAGGGAAGTCAAGGAGGAAATCCCAAGGGACTCAAGGAGGAAATCCCAGGAATTCCAGGAGGGAATGCCAGGATCTCACCTGGTGTACTCGGAGCCCACCACCCGGGCGTACTCTGCTCCCACTCCCAGCAGGTCACAGGCTGACACCAAATCCTTTTCCAGGGTGTGGAGTTGCTGGAATGGGAAGGAAAAAAATCCCATAAAAGCTCAGGGTTTGCTCTGTGAATCCAAAGAAAATGTCATTTTTCCCGGGATTCACAAATTCCTGCTTCTTCGAGGAATTATCTCATTTGGAATTGGTGAAATATCGGAGGCAGATCCTGCCCAGTTGTGATCAGATCCCAACAGCTCCAAAAAAATCCATGGATTGTAACACTGGAGCAACGGGAACGACAAGAGAAGCCTCCAAGGTGTGTTCCCAAATTTTCCAGCTTTCCCAAACTCAGGTGGGAATTCAGGAAGAGGAGAACAGGCTCCAGGGAAATCAGGGAAACATGGGAAGCTCCAAGGAAGGATCCCGTGCAGGGGGAGGCAGTGGGGAAAAACTTCCTGGGAAATTAAATATTCCTTAATCCACAGGGAAGGATCATTTTCCATATATATTTTTAAAATACATCCATATTTCCATAAATATATTTATTTTCCAAACACTTCTGAGCACATTCCAGCCCAGGAAGAAGAGCTTTGCTTGGATACCTTTCCCCTGCTCCCTTTTCCCACCCCACATCCCTCATCCAGGACCGAATCACCCAACCAGGCTGGAAAACTCCCATCCCAGCAGCATTCCCGCCAACACTTCCTCTCCCTGCCAACCACACGGCGCAATTTTGCTCCATCCCTGGAATTGTGCATCCCAAATTCCCACAGGCCGACTCCCTGATCCACTCCAGAGCCCCCCAACCAAAGGGATTTCCCTTTTCCCTCCCCACTACCAGCGATTTTTCCCGGGATAAACGGGCCGAACGCATCCAAGAAGACGAACGCAGAGTTTTTCCAGGGCTTTTTTTTTTTTTCCAGGGAAAAGCGTTGCCACAAGCACTTACTGCCAGCTGGAAGAGCAGCCTGCAGTGCCAGTAGGGAGTTTGCTGGGAGATCTGGATTGCTTTCCGCAGGAGAGGCTTCGCCGTATCCACGGAATTCTGCAACACAAACACCCCCCCCACCAAGTCGGCACAAATCCAGGATCCTGGCGGCTCCACGACCTCGGAATTCCTTGGATAATGGTGCTGGTTCCCCAGGGATGAAGAATCAAAGGTTGGAAAGGAGGGAAAAATAAGAGGGGAACGCCTTGGGAAAGTTTGTTGGGGTTGGCCCATCCTTGGAAGCGGCCGAGGGGAGGTTGGAATAACCTGGGATAGAGGGAGGTGTCCCTGCCTGTGGAAGGGTGGGATTGGGTGGGATTTAAGGTTCTTCCCATCCAAACCATTCCAGGATTCTGGGATTCAAAGCAAAATGCTGTCTAGGGAATGATTTTGGAGGGAATCAGCATAAACTTTGGGAATTAAAAGATTTAGGATGATCTAATTGGGACCTTCCAGTGCTTGAAGGAGCCTAAAACATGGAGAGGGACTTGGGATAAGGGATGGAGGGACAGGACACAGGGAATGGCTTCCAGAGGGCAGGGTTAGATGGGATATTGGGGAAGGAATTCTTCCCTGGGAGGGTGGGGAGGGAATGGGATGGAATTCCCAGAGAAGCTGTGGCTGCCCCTGAATCCCTGGAAGTGTCCAAGGCCAGGCTGGAGCAGCGTGGGATAGTGGGAGCTGTCCCTGCCCATCCCTGCCATGGACCTGGATGATCCTTCAGCTCCCTTCCAACCCACACCCTTCCATAATTCCAAAAACCCTGAGGAAAATCCTGAATTTCCCTCCCTCCTCCAAAATCAGCCTTTATTTAATGAACACTGAAGAAATTCCTTGGCCAAGTAAAATCCCTTTACACTGGGAGACCCACAGTGCAATTCCAGCACCAACTCCCACAATAAGAGACAAAAAAAAGCTTCTCATCCCAAAAATCGTATTCCCAACGGGAATATTCCATTCCAAAGGCAAAGTGAAGGCAGCCCCGGGAGGGTTTTGTGTCACTCACCTCCTGGCAGTAGAGCTCAGACAGCAAACTGGCTGCTTCGAACTTCACATCTTCAAACTGAGGGATCTGGCACCGCAGTGAAGGAAAACAACAAATCCCAGCGACAGCCCGACCTCTCCCAAAACTCTCAACCCTCAGGAAAGTCGGGATGAGATGGGATTTAAGGGCCCTTCCAACCCAAATCATTCCGTGGATCCACGAAAGCAGGGATGAAGCACATTAAAAACACCCATTAAACACCCACCCCCAGCCCTTCAAGGTGTCCAGGGAGTTGTTCGGATCTCAGAGCCCTTCCCGGATCCCAGGAAAAGGATACCTGCTGGGATATCAGCCACTGCAAGAGAACACAGCGGGTTAGGCCGGGACCAAAACCCTCCGGGACCCCCTTTTTCACCCTCCAGCACCCCTCAGCCACCCCCTCCTCTCTTTACCCCCTCCAGCTACCCAGA
>VZRJ01011167.1:28163-38930 GCA_013397565.1 Ptilonorhynchus violaceus
GCTCCCCCGGCCCTCACGGGGCTCCGCTCCGCCTCTCGCTCGTCCCCCGGCCCTCTCCCGCCGCCCGCGGGCCTCCGGCGGCCCGGGCTGAGGGGGTGAGCCCGGGGCTGGGGGTGTGCCCGCCGAGTGGGTGGCTCGGGGCGGCCCCCCCGGGCAATTCCCTGCGGTTTTCCAACGGTGGAGCCGAGCCGGGAGTTCGGGATGGGGCCCCTCATTCGTTCCCCGCCGGTTTTCCCGCAGGGAAGCGGGGATTGGGGCGCGGGATGGCCCCTCTGGTAATTCCCCACCCCTTTTCCCGTAGGAAAACCGAGCAGGTGGTTCGGGGTGGTGTTCCCGTTAATTTTCCCTTTTTTCCAATTGGGAAGTTGAGTTCGGGATGGTTCTCCTCCGTTAATTCCCCCGCTTTTCCCGCAGGAAAACCGAGCCGTGGTTGGGGGTGGTCTCCCCGTTGATTTCCCCACCTTTTCCCGCAGGGAAGGCGAGCCTTGGTTCGGGATGGTCCCCCTGTTAATTCCCCCCCTTTTCCCATAGGGAAGCCAAGTTTGGGCTGATCCCCCCGTTAATTTCCCCCCATTTTTCCGCAGGGAATGCGATCCTTGATTTTGCATGGTCCCCATGTTAATCCCGTCCCTTTTCCCTTGGGGAAGGCGAGCCTTGGTCTGGGATTATCTCCCTGTTGACCTCCTCCTTTTTCCACAGGGAAGATGAGCCTTGATTCGGGATGGTCTCCCCATTAATTTTCTCTCTTTTCCCGTAGGGAAGCCGAGTTCGCGGTGGTCCCTCTGTTAATTCCCCCCTTTTCCCTTAGAGAAGGTGGACCTTGATTTGGGACAATCCCTTTATTAATTCCTCTGCTTTTCCCATGAGGAAGCTGAGTTTGGAATGGTCTCTCCATTAATTCCTCCACTTTTCCCATAGGAAAGCTGAGTTTGGAATGGTCTCTCCATTAATTCCCTTGCTCTTCCCATTAGGAAGCCAAATTCAGGATGATCCCCATGTTCATTCTCCCACTTTTCCCACAGGGAACGCAACGCTTGGTCTGGGATTATCCCCCCACTTTCCCCACGGGGAAGGCGCCCCTTGATTTGGGATCACCCCCATTAATCCCCTCCTTTTCCCACAAGGAAGATAACCCTTGATTTGGGACGATCCCTCTTCATTCCCACCCTTTTCCCGCAGGGAAGGCGAGCCGGTGGTTCGGGGTATCCCAATCCAAGTCGGCCAAGACGAGCGTGAACATCCTGCAGCAGGAGGAGCTGATCGCCCAGAAAAAACGGGAGATCGAGGCCCGGCTGGAGCAGCAGGCGCGGCAGAATTCCCTGAGCATCCCGCAGCTCCCGCTGCTCGGAGAGTACGCCCGCAATTCCCGCTATTCCCGCAATTCCCGCAATCCCGGGAGATGTGCTGGCTGCAAATGGGGGTGGTTGGGGTGGGGAGCTGGAGGGATGGAGTTCCCGGAGGTTTGGGATCGGGATAAGCGGGTGCTCCGTGGGGTTTTCAGGGGTTGGGAAGAGCAGAAATGTTTGGTGGGGTGGGATAAATCCGTGATAAAATCCATAGTGTGATTATTGGACATTTTGGATATATTTATTGCATAATTCGTTATTTATTTAGGATATAATTCTTTATATATTCATTATAAATTCGTGGTAAAATGAACGATAGAATTAGTGATGAAGTTCATGGTAAAATTCATGATAAATTCACTACTAAATTCATTATATAATGATGATGTATTTGTAATAAATTCATGGTGTAATTCTGATAAACTCATAATTAATTATATATTTAGTATAATTAATTATGTATTTATATTAGTATGTGGTATGTATTGATATATTTAATATATGGTCTCATACATTCATTATATATTAAGTACATTTTTATACACTTATAATGTACTTACCATATGTTGATATATTATATATTTAATATATGATTTATGTTTATCATGTGATAAACTGATTGTAAATCTGTAATATTTTAATATATTTATGATACATACGTGTATCATATATAAATAATATAGGGATATATTGATGATATTTTTGAGATAAATATATTTGTATATCATTATATAACAAATAGTATTATTAACAATAGTTTTAATGTGTTTTAAGGACAGGTTCTTGCAGCACTTTCCCTGTTCTTCCTGCTTTTCTCTGGATTATAATCCTGAGAAATTACAATCCATGGCAGGGGGTGGATCATCCTTAAGGTCCTTCCCACCCAATCCAGTTTGGAATTCTGGGATTCCCCACCTTGGAAATTCAGAGTATTTGGTTAAATTTGGGGTTTGGAAGCAGAGGGATGCAACAGAGGGAGGAAAATCCCAGTTTTAATGGAGCAGGGAAGGAAAATCCCAGTTTTAATGGAGCAAGGAGCAAACCAGACTGGGAATGTGGATAAATCCACGAGCAGGAAGGAGATTTGGATTTCTTTTGGAATTCACTGTTAAGTGATAAAAATGCCCAATCCCTGGTGTTCATCCTGCCCCAAATCCCTGCGTGGGAAGGGCTGGGAAGCTCCCAAATTCCAACTCTTCCCTTTGTGTCCCTGCTCAGCGACGACGGCTCCGAGAGCGAGGCCTCCGTGTCCAACAAGTTCGTGAACGACGGGAGCTTCCTGCAGCAATTCCTGAAGCTCCAGAGGGAAAAGTCCGGTGCTGGTAGGTCCATCCCGGCCCCACGAGGGCTCCAGGCTCCTGCTGCTCCCTGAAAATATTCCTTGAGCTCTTCCCAGGGAGTCAGGAGGAACTTATCCCTTAAAATTTGGGGGTTATCCCTTAAAATTTGGGGGTTATCCCTTAAAATTTGGGGGTTATCCCTTAAAATTTGGGGGTTATCCCTTAAATGTGGGGATTATCTCTTAAATTTGGGGTTTATGCCTTAAAATTTGGAGGTTTATTCCATAAAATCAAGGGTTTATCCCTTCAAATTTGGGGGATTTTCCACCTTTTAAGCCGCTTTTTCCCCCTCACTGCCTTTAACTCTGCCAATACCATCCCGTTATTCCCAGCCTAGACCAAACCCAGCATTCCCAGCAACTCTTTTCCCTTCATTCTCTCCTCAGAAAATCCCCCAAATCCCCCCAACAATCCCGGGAATGCCCCAGCTCCAAACCCCGGGAAGAAGCCGGCGCTGCCAGGCCAGGCCTTGAGCCGGATCCTCCAAGCCCGGAGCCTTTCCCACGCCAAACCCGGCATTCCCAGCAACTCTTTTCCCTCCATTCTCTCTTCAGAAACTCCTTCAAATCCCCCCAACAATCCCGGGAATGCCCCAGCTCCAAACCCCGGGAAGAAGCCGGCGCTGCTGGGGAAGAGGCCGGGCCAGGCCCTGAGCCGGATGCTGCACCAGGCCCGGAATTTTTCCCAACCCAAATCCGGCCCCGTCCTGAGCCGCCTCAGCGTTTTCCAGGCCCCGGATGAGGACGAGGAGGAGGATTACGAGCAGTGGTTGGAGATCAAAGGTCAGTGGCAGCTCCGGAGCTGGAGCTGGGAATGCCTATCCCGGGATAGGGGTCACTGTGGGACAGGATTCCCGCGGTCCCGGTGGATGGGTTTTATCCCGGGATAAGGGTCAGTGTGGGAGAGGATTCTCTCGGTCCCAGTGGATGGGTTTTCATCCCGGGATAGGGATCAGTTTAGGACAAGATTCCCTGAGTTTCCAGTGGAGATTTGGGTGGGTTTTTATCCCGGGATAGGGGTCACTGTGGGACAGGATTCCCGCGGTCCCGGTGGATGGGTTTTATCCCGGGATAGAGGTCAGTGTGGGATAGGATTCCCTCTGGGGGTAGGGATCAGTTTGGGACAGGATTCCCTGAGTTTGCAGTGGAGGTTTGGGTGGGTTTTTATCCCGGGATAGGGAATCAGAGAGGGACAGGGTTGACATCCCGGGATTGGGGTTCTGTTTGGGACAGGATTCCTGCAGTCCCAGTGGATGGGTTTTTATCCCGGGATAGGGATCAGTTTGGGACAGGATTCTCTCAGTCCCAGTGGATGGGTTTTCATCCCACAGGGGACAGGATTCCCTGAGTTTCCAGTGGATATTTGGGAGGGTTTTATCCTGGAATAGGGGTTAAGTTTGGGACAGGATTCCCTCAGTTTCCAGTGGAAAGTTGGGTGGGTTTTTATCCTGGGATAGGGATTCACATCCCGGGATAGGGGATCAGTTTGGGACAGGATTCCCTCAGTTTCCAGTGGAAAGTTGGGTGGTTTATCCCTTTTTTCCATAAATTTATATTCCCAGCAGGGTTTGGGACAGATTTCTCCTTTATGGAGTGGAAATTCCAGCAGTTCATGCAGGTGGACTCCTGCAAATCCAGCCAAGATCTGAGGGATGATATTCCTGATATTTTAAATATGATATTCCTGATATTTTAGATATTCCTGACCCTGCTTGAGCTCAGCCTGGGAAGATTTATCTTTTCCAAGTTATCCAAGTGCTCGCCCAGCCAAAAATCTGGGAGAATCACGGGTAGAGAAGGAAAATGTTCTGCTCCCAACGGATTTGGGGGTTTGAAAATCCTAAAAATTCCGATTTGTACCTTTGGAATGTCGTGCCAAGTGCTGGGCTCTCCAAGAAATCCTAATGCTTGTGTCGAAAATGGGATTTCAGGGGGGTTTAAGTGGTGGAAAACGAGGAATTAGTTTGGGAATGCGAAGGGAAAATCGTGTGTGTTCATAAATAAAACAAAGGACACTTCCAGCACGGAACTGGGACCAGGTAAAATCCAAATTCCAGTGGGAAAAAACCTCCCCCCTTAGGCCCTGACTGCTTGGAGTGGGATAGAAAAACAAGGATATTGCAGGAATTATCCCCATTTTATCGGGATAACCCAGGCCAGGAAGCCCCGAGGGAGATTTGCTTCGTAATTTGAATTTCATGGCCACTCTTTACTCCGTGAGCTCTTCCCAAAATCCCCTGGAACCGTTTCTGGTGGGATTTGCACGAGCGTAATCCTGGGAATTCTGAACTTGGGCCCGAGGTGTGCTCGGAGGAGTGGGAGAAAGCAGAGGTGGGTCATGGATCCTTCACTGAAGGATTGTGGGGCTGATCCCGTTGGATTTGCTTCCTGAAATTCCCCAAATCCTTGCCTAAACAAATGCCTGTGTTTAGTTCCCGTTCTGTGATCCCTGTTGGAATTCCTGGGCTCCTTCCTTGGCACAGGAGCCCAAATCTGATTTTTTGGGAGCCCAAATCCAGTTTTTTGGAGCCAAAATCCAATTTTTTGGAGCCAAAATCCCAATTTTTTGGAGCCATGGGCATGGGCACGTGCCAGCAGGAAGAGCTGCTGCTCCAGTCTGTGTCCAGGAGCTGGGAATGCCTTGGGAACCGGAATCTGGAATCCCTAGTGGGGATTAAAGCCAAATCCCTGCTCCTCCCTGGTGGATGTCACGGATTCCCCATCCCAGGGAAACCTTGGAGCGGCTTCCGGTGGTTAAAGGGTCTCCAAGGCAGCTGGAGAGGGATTTGGGACGAGGGATGGAGGGACAGGACACAGGGAATGGCTTTAAACTGGAAAAGGGGAGATTTGGGTGGGATATCGGGAAGAAATCCCTCCCTCGTGAGGGATTGGGCTGGAATTCCCAGAGCAGCTCTGCCTGCCCCATCCAAGCCCAGCTTGGAGCAGCACCCTGGGATCGTGGAAAACAGGGATGGGAACGGGATGACCTTTAAGATCCCATCCCCAATCCCAACCTTTGGGCCTTTTCCATCGAGAAAACCCCAATCCCATGGGAAAGGGGGGGGGGGAGTTGGGGTGGGGTGGGAAGCCCCCAAAATCCTCCAGAAACTCAGGAATTGTGTTTGTTTTCCACCTCTCTCCGAGCGGCTGCCCCATTTGACCCCTCTCTCTTCCCGTTGCCATGCGCCTGCTCCGTGATTCCCGGCAGTAATTCCCTGTTTCCCGTGTGGGGAGGGGAGTTGAGCCCCAGTACTGACAGCATCCTTAAAGTTTTACCCCCAGAGGACACGGAGAGCCGGCAGGTCGTGGAAAAGCTGGCCAGGTTCGTGGCTGAAGGGGGCCCACACTTAGAGAAGGTGGCCATGGAAGACTACAAGGATAATCCCGCTTTTTCGTAAGTTTGGGATGAGCCAGGAGAGGGAAAACGGCGCCTGGGTTGGGTTCATTTTCCACCCCGAGGAAGTTTGGGATGGTTTTTTGGTTTTCCATGTGGGAGGGGGGAAGGTTGAGCCGGAGGAGTTGTGGGTTGCTCGTTCCTGGGAGTGTCCAAGGAGAGGTTGGAGTGAAGCTCCAGGGGTTAGAGGGGATTTGGGATAAGGGATGGAGGGACAGGGAATGACTTCAAACTGGGAAAAAAGGGAATTCAGGTGGGATATTGGGAAGGAATTCCTCCCTGGGAGGATTCAAGGCCAGATTGGAGAAGAGAAGCTCCAGGGAGCCTAAAGGGGCTCCAGGAGAGCTGGAGAGGGATTTGGGATAAGGGATGGAGGGACAGGGCACAGGGAATGGCTTCCCACTGCCACAGGGCCCAGTTAGATGGGATATTGGGAAGGAATTCCTCCCTGGGAGGGTGGGAAGGGAATGGGATGGGATTCCCAGGGAAGCTGTGGCTGCCCCATCCCTGGAAGTGTCCAAGGAGAAGTTGGAGTGAAGCTCCAGGGAGGCAATTCCAGGGGTGAAAGGGGCTCTGGGAGAGATGGAGGGGGATTTGGGATAAGGGATGGAGGGACAGGACACAGGGAATGGCTCCCCACTGCCAGAGGGAATACTGGGAAGGAATTCCTCCCTGTGAAGGTGGGGAGGGAATGGGATGGAATCCCATCCCTGGGAATGTCCCAGGCCAGTTGGAGCAGCCTGGGATGGTGGGAGGTGTCCCTGCCCATGGATGATCCCTCAGCTCCCTCCCAACCCACCCCATTCCAGGATTCCCCGGTGGAACTGGGAGCAGAGCTCCTGTGCCTCTTCCAGCAGATGGAAATCCTGGATTTAATCCCAGCGCTGGTGGGCAGAGGATTCCCTCCCATCTTGGAGAGATTGTTCCTAATTTCCCTCTAAGTGACACAAATTTGGATGCAAATCCTTGGATTAAAGCTCCAAATCCTAAATCCGCATTTTTTGGGTGCATTTCTGAGTGATTTCTCCCGGTTTTCCACGTGGGAGTTGGAGCTGTTTCTATCCCAGAATCTCAATATTTGGATCATTAATCCTCTTTTTTTTTTTCCCCTTTTCCTCCTTTCCAGGTTTTTGCATGATAAGAACAGCAGAGAATTCCTTTACTACAGGAAGAAAGTGGCAGAGATAAGGAAAGAGAATCAAAATTCCCAGGCAGCCTCTTCCCAGAAAGGTAATTCCCACTGGGAGCTGGGGAATGGGAGCTGCCCGAGTGAAATCCCATGGGTTTGGGATTGATTTTCAAGGATTTGAGGGGAAAATTTGGCTGTTTGGAAAGAATATTCCCAACTGGAAGGAGATTGGGGATGAAACCACCACGATGGGGTCAGATCCTGGTGCCAAAATGTTTTCCCAAAGCCACAGGATTGGGAATTTCCCCTAAAAAGGCCTCTGGGTGTGCAGGGAGAGGAGGAACAAAGAGGGGATTGTTGGGAATTTGGGGTTTTCCAAAGGATTTCCTGTTGCTCCTGGGTGTTTGAGGGGCAAAGTGTTGAAATGTGGGTTGTTGTGAGTGGTGGAATCCTATGGAAAAGTGTCTAAAACAGGGAAAAAATGCAAAATTCTTAACCAGGGATAATTCCAAGTGGTTTAACCCTATGGAAAAGTGCCTAAAACAGGGAAAAAATACAAAATTTTTAACCAGGGAGAATTCCAAGTGGTTTAACCCTATGGAAAAGTGCCTGATATAGGGGAAAAATACAAAATCTTTAACTAGGGATAATTCCAAGTGGTGTAATCCTATGGAAAAGTGCCTAAAACAGGGAAAAAATAGGAAATTTTTACCTAGGGATAATTCTGAGGGTTTTAACCCTATGGAAAAGTGCCTGACACAGGGAACAAACACAAAATCCTTAAATATGGATAATCCTAGGTGCTGTAAACCTATGGAAAAGTGTCTAAAACAGGGAAAAATTAGAAAATTTTAACCTAGAGATAAATCTGAGTGGTTTAACCCTATGGAAAAGTGCCTGGCACAGGGAAAAAATACAAAATTTTTAACCAGGGAGAATTCCAAGTGGTTTAACCCTATGGAAAAGTGCCTGATATAGGGAAAAAATATAAAATCTTTAACTAGGAATAATTCCTAGTGGTGTAATCCTATGGAAAACTGGCAGCCACATGGAAAAAAATTACAAAATCTTTAACCAGGGATAATTCTGAGGGTTCAAACCCTCTGGAAAACCACCTGGCACATGGAAAAATTGGAATTCCTGAGCAGCACAGAGCACTTAGCACCCCCCTTGGCACCAAAACCTTCTTCATCCCATCCCTCCTCCCAAACCTCGTGGTTTTATCCAACAAAACTCTTCCTTTTTCCCAATTCCCCCACTAAAACTGGACTTTTTTGCCCCAAATCTGCCCCGGGGTGGGGGGAGTTGAGCCCGGGACTGACCCAGCCTGGCTTAAAGTTGCTCCCCCAGCGGACGAGGAGACGCGAAACTCCGCCGAGAAACTCGCCCAGTTCGTGGCCGCCGGGGGGCCCGAGGTGGAGGCCATAGCCCTGCAGAACAACAGGGAGAACCCTGCCTTCAGGTACAGCACATTCCTGATTTTTTGGGATTTTTTTCCCGGGGAAAAACGGGCAAAGTTGCGGGAATTCGGAGGTTGCGGGGATGTCGCGGTTTTAGGGCGGTGGGAATTTAGGTGCTCAAATTTGGGGTGCAGAGGGGTTTGAGGTGGAAATTTTGCCCTGCAGAACAACAGGGAGAACCCTGCCTTCAGGTACAGCACATTCCTGATTTTTTGGGGATTTTTTTCCCGGGGAAAAATGGGCAAAGTTGCGGGAATTTGGAGGTTGAGGTTTTAGAGCGGTCGGAGTTGAGGTGCTCAAATTTGGGGTGCAGAGGGGTTTGAGGTGGAAGTTTTGCCCTGCAGAACACCAGGGAGAACCCTGCTTCCAGGTCCAGAGAATTCCTGCTTTTCATGGGATTTTTCCAGGAGAATTCCCAGGGAAATTTGTGGGAATTCTGGATTTACGAGGGTATCGCGGTTTTAGGGTGCTCAGAGTTGAGGTGTTAAAATTTGGGATAAAAAAGGGGCTCTGATGTGGAAGTTTTTGCCCTGCAGAAAAACAGGGAGGATCCTGCTTCCAGGTACAGCACATTCCTGCTTTTCATGGGGATTTTTCCAGGAGAATTCCCAGGGAAATTTGTGGGAATTCAGAGGTTGGGGTTTTAGAGCGGTGGGAGTTGAGGGATCAGAGGGAGGGAGCAGCTCCAGCTCCTCCTGCAAGGAAAATCCGGGAGAATTGGGATTGTTCAGCCCGGAGGAGGCTCTGGAGTGACCCAGTTGTGGCTGGGAAGGAGCTGGGAAAAACATGGAGGGACAGGACACAGGGAATGGCTTCCAGAGGGCGGGGATGGATGGGATATTGGGAAGGAATCCCTCCCTGGGAGGGTGGGGAGGGAATGGGAAGGAATTCCCAGAGAAGCTGTAGCTGCCCCTGAATCCCTGGAAGTGTCCAAGGCCAGGCTGGAGCAGCCTGGGATAGTGGGAGGTGTCCCTGCCCATGGAATTGGATGATCCCAAAGGTCCCTTCCCACCCACATTCCAGGGAATTTGGACGTGTTTTAGCTGCAGTGGCTGCGGGAATACACGGGATGGTGCTGGAGAGCTGGGAATGCCCTGGGGATTGCAGGAAGGAAAAGTCCCGTGCTTGATCCCAGAGCTGGGAAGTGCCTGGGAATGCTCTGGGCATTCCAGGGAGGAAATGCACTGCTGGATCCCACCCTGAGCGTGCCTGGGAATGCTCTGGGCGTTCCAGGGAGGAAATCCCTGCCTGGATCCCATCCCTGAGCGTGCCTGGGAATGCTCTGGGCATTCCAGGGAGGAAATCCCTGCCTGGATCCCATCCCTGAGCGTGCCTGGGAATGCTCTGGGCATTCCAGGGAGGAAATCCCTGCCTGGATCCCATCCCTGAGCGTGGCCGGAGAGCTGGGAATGCTCTGGGTGTTCCAGGAAGGAAATCCATGGCTGGATCCCAGCTCTGAGCATGCCTGGGAATTCTCTGGGCATTCCAGGAGGGTAATCCACTGCTGGATCCCACCCTGAGCATGCCTGGGAATACTCTGGGCATTCCAGGAGGGAAATCCATGGCTGGATCCTGTCTCTGAGCATGCCTGGGAATTCTCTGGGCATTCCAGGAGGGAAATCCCTGCCTGAATCCCATCCCTGAGCACGACTGGAGAGCTGGGAATGCTCTGGGCGTTCTGGGAGGGAAATCCCTGCCCAGATCCCAGAGCTGGGAACGCTCTGGGCGTTCCAGGGAGGAGATCCGTGACTGGATCCCATCCTGAGCATGACTGGGAATACTCTGGGCATTCCAGGGGGGAAATCCCTGCCTGAATCCCATCCCTGAGCGCGACTGGAGAGCTGGGAACGCTCTGGGTGTTCCAGGAGGGAAATCCCTGCCCGGATCCCAGAGCTGGGAACGCTCTGGGCGTTCCAGGGAGGAGATCCATGGCCGGATCCCATCCCTGAGCACGCCTGGGAACTCTCTGGGTGTTCCGGGCGGGAAATCCATGCCCGAATCCCGCCCGGAGCGCGACTGGAGAGCTGGGAACGCTCTGGGCGTTCCAGGGAGGAGATCCATGGCTGGATCCCATCCCTGGGAACTCTCTGGGCGTTCCG
>VZRJ01011167.1:39063-49973 GCA_013397565.1 Ptilonorhynchus violaceus
CGTTCCCTCCCCTCTTCCCGCGCCTCTGGCGGTGCCCTCGGGCTCCCCTTCCCCGTCCTCTTCCCATCCCCCCGAGCCCGTCCCGAATCCCGGCCCCGTCCCGAATCCGGCCCCCGTCCCGAATCCCGCCGCGGCCCCTCCGGCCGCTCCCGGCACCGCCAAGAAGAAGAGGAAGAGCAGGTGGGGCCCGGAGGAGGAAAAGGTGGAATTGCCTCTCCCACAGCTGGTGCAGCAGCTGGATTCTCCCTCTCCTCTCTCAGGTGAGCGGGATGGGGGTGGGATCCCGGTTTTCCAGGGATTTGCGTCCCTCTGGAAGCGCAAAACCGCGGAGTTGGATCCGAGCGTTCCCTGCTGTCCCAAAATCCTCCTCCTCTCCTCCTTTCACCCTTTGGGAAGAGGTGAAACTGGGCTGGGATCAAATCCCTGGGCAGCAATTCCAGGCCTGGCTGCTCCCGGGGCTGAATGGGAATGGCTGTTCCCTGGGTGCTGCTGGATTTGAGGAAAACTTGGAATTTTCACCCGTTCGGTTTCAATCCTCGCCCAGTTTCACCTGCCAGGTGAATTTTCCAAGGAAATCAGGCAGGGAATGCCCAGAAAAAGAAGGATAACGGGGGAACACAGGCATTTTAAAATCCTTGGAATCCTTCTGCCCAATTCCTGTGGAATGGGAAGGGAAAAAGGAGGAGCCACAGGGAAAACTGAGAGGGTGAAGTGGCAGGAAAAGCGGGAATTTCCTGATAATTCCCAGCAGGAATCCTGCCTATGCCGTGTCCAGGCCAGACCATCCCAAAGGATCCGTGGATCTCGGTGGAAAACTCTTCCCTGAGGAATTTTTTGTGTTTTTCCTTTGCAATTCCTGAAATTCTGAGGATGGAACCGGGCAGGGATTCTTTTCCTGTCCCCTCCCAGTGACCAACCAGGAGGAAGGGATAAGAATCCTATAAAAACATGGATATAAAAGTATGGATACATCCATTGGGATCGATGTTTTCCAAGGACTGATCCACAGGAAAAGCTGGGATTGAGGAACTCTGGGAATCAACGGCAAAATGAGAATTTTCCAGAGCCGATTTGGCTCGGATGAGTTGGAATTTGCAGGGAAAAAAAAAAAAAAATCCCTTCAAGGTCGGAATTTCTCCTCTCCTCCTCAAAGGACATTCCCACATTCCCACATTCCCTCCTCCCTCTTCTCCAGGCATCCCTGTGCCAACGCCGCAGGCAGCCTGCGCCGTTCATTCCCTGGCATTCCAAGGGAAAACGTGGAATTTTTTCCCCCGATCCTGCTGAACACGAGCCGGGATTTGCTCCTGCAGAGCCTTTCCCGGTGCCAGGAGCAGATCAATCCTTCCCATGCCAATTCCCAGGGATGATTTAGGAATCTTTGCTCTTTCTGGACGTTTCTGTTGCGACGCCTCGGCCCAAAATCCCAGGGAATTCCAGCAGGAAAGTCTGGAAAAGGCCAGAGCAGCCGGAGAGGGAATGTTTTAGGAAAAGGAGGATGTGACCTCTGGGAAGGGCAGAGCTTCCCTTGGAGCTTCCCTTGGAAGCTTTTCCCATTCCCTGAGCCAGGAGCTGCTGCCCTGATCTGTCGGGCCGGGTTCTTTTCCTTGGATCCGTTCAAATTCCAGCTGGAAATGGGGAATAAACGGATTTATCCCCCTGTTTTCTCCCATTCCTCCATCCCAGCTCCCTATTCCCTCCTCCTGGAAAAGCTGCTCCAGGGTTTTCCGTAACCCTGGAGCTGTGGGAGGGATGGAGGAGCTGGATCCTGGGAAAGGAGAAAGGGGGAATCAGGGAAATTCCTCGTCCTGGTGTGGAAAACCACCAGGGAATCTTCTTGGAATCCCTGAAATATCACCCTTTTATTCCCTTTAATCGGGAATCGTCGGAAATCCCTGCCCTGATCCTGGGAATATCCAATTCCAGGCTTTCCAACAGCCACAAGAATTCCAAAAGGAGCAGCTCCGGGCAGGGCTGCTCCCGAAATCCCAACTTCCCTCGGGAATGGCAGCTCCCAGGGGCGGGATAATTCCCAGGGCTCCGTTTTAATGGGAATGTGGAGACTCCTCGGAGCCCAGGCCGGTTCCCAATCCACCCTGGATAATGAATTCCCACTTTTTGGGATGGCTGGGCTTCTCCAGCAGCCTCCTGAGGAGAGAAATCCTATGGAAAAACGATGTTTAAAGCGGATTTTGTGACTTTTTGGGAATGCCCCGAGCTGGAAGGGAAGGTGCTTTTCCCATTCCCGTTATTCCTAAATCCCTCACCATGGATCTCAACCAAGACCTGGAATTGTCCGACGGACGGAGAAGCTGGAATGGGATCATCCTTAAAATCCCTTCCCGCCCATCCCGAGCTGGGATTCGACTTCTTGGACGATTTTTTTTGGATTCTCCCAGATTTTTTTCCGAGCCTTTTCCCTGTTTTTTGCCTCCAGTTCAGGACCTGAAGGGTCTGGGATACGAGAAGGGCAAACCCGTGGGATTGGTGGGAGTCACGGAGCTCTCCGAGGCCCAGAAGAAGCAGCTGAAGGAGCAGCAGGAGGTAATTCCCGGGATTCATCCCCCAATCCCCCTTGGAATGGGGAAGCGGGAATGCCCCGTGTGGGAAGCGGGAATAACGAAGGGATTTGGGCATCAATAAATCCCTGGGAATGGCGTGGTGTGGGAATAGCGTGGGATTTTAGGGATGAAAGGCAAGGAATGGTGCTTTTCCCAACCCTGGAATCCCAAATCCCTGAGGTCTGTGTGGCCCGGTGGGATTTGGGGGGGGGAATGGGATGGGGATGTCAGGGAGAATCCAGTGGGAATATCGTGGGGTCTCTTTCAGGATCCAGTTCAAAACTCCTGGATGTGGGATTCTCTGGATGGGAAATCCCCTGGATGTGGGGGATCTCCCTCCTGGATGTGGGATGTCTTGGATGGGAGAGGATCTGGATGTGGGATTCCCTGGTTGTGGGATTTCCTGGATATGAGATCTCCTGGCTGTGGGATCCAACAGCACCTTTTCCCTTGGGAATTTGGGGGAATTCTGGGGAAGTTTATCCCTTCCCGGAGCCTTTCCTTGGAAATTTGAGGGAATTTTGGGGGGGTTTATCCCTTCCTGGAGCCATTCTTTGGAGATTTGAGGGAATTCCGGGGCTGTTTCTCCCTTCCTGGAGCCTTTCCTTGGAGATTTGAGGGAATTTTGGGGGGATTTCTCCCTTCCCAGAGCCGTTCTTTGGGAATTAGGGGAATTTTGTGGGGTTTATCCCTTCCTAGCACCATTCCTTGGAGATCTGAGGGAATTCCGGGGCTGTTTCTCCCTTCCCGGAGCCTTTCCTTGGAAATCTGAGGGAATTTTGGGAGGGTTTATCCCTTCCCAGAGCCATTCTTTGGGAATTAGGGGAATTTTGTGGGGGTTATCCCTTCCTAGCACCATTCTTTGGAGATTCGAGGGAATCCCGGGGCTGTTTCTCTCTTCCCGGAGCCATTCTTTGGGAATTAGGGGAATTTTAGGGGGGTTATCCCTTCCTGGCACCTTTCCTTGGAAATTTGAGGGAATTTTGTGGGGGGGTTATCCCTTCCTAGCACCATTCCTTGGAGATCTGAGGGAATCCCGGGGCTGTTTCTCCCTTCCCGGCGCCGTTCTTTGCGGAATTCCGGTGCCGTTCCTCCCTCCTCTCCCCTTTCCCGCTCCCAATCCCGCTTTTCCCACATTCCCAGATGCAGCAGATGTACGACATGATCATGAAGCACAAGAGGGCCATGCAGGACATGCAGCTCCTGTGGGAAAAGGCGATCCAGCAGCACCAGCACGGATACGACAGCGACGAGGAGGTGGATTCCGAGCTGGGAACGTGGGAGCACCAACTCCGGCGCATGGAGATGGACAAGACGCGCGGTGGGAACGCCCGGAATGCCGGGCCTGTCCCGCGGGATTGGGAGCTGCGGGGTGGCTTTTCCCAGTAGGGATCCCACTGGGCATTCCTGGGATAGTTTGTGCCTACAAATCCCCCTTAGAATTCCAAGGGTTGCTCCATGAGTGGTGTTTTCCAGAGGGGAATCCCACCCCATCCCAATGGATTGGGAGCTGTGGGGTCGCTTTTCCCAGTTGGGATCCCGCTGGGCATTCCTGGGATAGTTTGTGCCTGCAAATCCCCCCTGGAATTCCAAGGGATGCTCCATGAGCGTTGTTTTCCAGAGGGGAATCGCACCCCATCCCAATGGATTGGGAGCTGTGGGGTCGCTTTTCCCAGTTGGGATGCCACTGGGCATTCCTGGGATAGTTTGTACCCCACAAATCCCCCCTGGAATTCCAAGGGATGCTCCATGAGCGTTGATTTCCAGAGTGGGCCGAGCTTCCAGAGGGAAAATCCCACCCCATCCCAATGGATTGGGAGCTGCAGGGTCACTTTTCCCAGTTGGAATCCTGCTGGGAGGTTTCATGCACCTGGAATTCCCAAGGGATTCTCCATGAGCGCTGTTCTATCCATGGTTTTGGAGAGGGGGCCGAGCTTCCAGAGGGAAAATCCCACCCTATCCCAGGGGATTGGGAGCTGCAGGGTCGCTTTTCCCAGTAGGGATCTCAGTGGGAGATTTCATGCCCCACAAATCCCCCCTGGAATTCCAAGGGATGCTCCATGAGCGTTGATTTCCAGAGTGGGCCGAGCTTCCAGAGGGAAAATCCCACCCTATCCCAGGGGATTGGGAGCTGCAGGGTCGCTTTTCCCAGTAGGGATCTCAGTGGGAGATTTCATGCCCCACAAATCCCCCCTGGAATTCCAAGGGATGCTCCATGAGCGTTGATTTCCAGAGTGGGCCGAGCTTCCAGAGGGAAAATCCCACCCCATCCCGATGGATTGGGAGCTGCAGGGTCACTTTTCCCAGTTGGAATCCTGCTGGGAGGTTTCATGCACCTGGAATTCCCAAGGGATTCTCCATGAGCGTTGTTCTATCCATGGTTTTGGAGAGGGGGCCGAGCTTCCAGAGGGAAAATCCCACCCCATCCCGATGGATTGGGAGCCGCAGGGTCACTTTTCCCAGTTGGGATCCCCCTGGGCATTCCCAGGAGGTTTCACACCCCCCAAATCCCGAGGGATTCTCCATGACCTGGGTTCTCTCCGTGTTTTCCAGAGTGGGCGGAGCAGCTGACCCAGATGGGAAGAGGGAAACATTTTATTGGGGATTTCCTCCCTCCGGACGAGCTGGAAAAATTCATGGAGACCTTCAAGGCTTTAAAGGTGACTCCAGAGGTTTTTTGGGATGCTGGGAATGCTCCAGGCTCATCCCACGGCGGGGAATTCCCGGAGGTGCCCTTGGCTCTGTGGCTTCCGCAGGAAAAAAGGGATCGGTTTTCCATCCTTTGTGGAGAAATGGGACAAAATCCGGGAAGAAATTCCTTCCCTGGGATGGAATTCCCAGAGAAGCTGTGGCTGCTCCATCCCTGGGAGTGCCCAAGGCCACAGCCTGGGATAATGGGAAGGAATGGGAATGGGATGAGTTTTAAGCTCTCTTCCAACCCAAACCAGTGTGGAATTCCATGGTTTTGGGGTTTTCCTGGAATTCCAGTCGAGCCTCCCGCTGTTTGCCCACAGTTCCTCTTCGGGATCAGCTCGGAAAACCTGGAATTTTTATCCAGCCAAGTGAAAAAACCAAGGCCACAAAAACCTCAGGCAAAGCATTCCAATCCCAGGAATCCTCCCCAAAGCCTGGAATTCCCAGATCCTGGCACATCCCTCCCTCCAGGGCCCTTCCCTGGGGATTCAGCCTTCCCAAAGCGCTGGATCTGAGGCCGGATCAACCGGAAATTCAGGAGCTGAACATTCCTCCCTTTAACCTCTCCTTGGAGATCAAATCCCAGAAAATCCCAGCTGTTCCTTCCCAAATTTTAGGAGCTGCTTTTCCCCCCCTCCCGCCATCCGGGGAATGGGAAAAATCCCCTTTTCCCTGCTTTTCCCGCCCCGCAGGAAGGCCGGGAGCCGGATTATTCGGAATACAAGGAATTCAAGCTGACCGTGGAAAACATTGGATACCAAATGCTGATGAAGATGGGATGGAAGGAAGGAGAGGGATTGGGATCCGACGGGCAGGGAATTAAAAACCCCGTGAGCAAGTGAGTCCCCCATGGATCCTTCCTTCCTTTTGGCCTTGGGAATTGCCGCTGGAATTCTCGGCCTGGCTCCGGTTCGAACCCTGAGCGTGGAAAACTCGGCCCGGGAGAAAATTCCTGGGTTTTTTTTAGGGATTTGTTGCTGTGGTTGGAGTTGGCTGAGCCCCAAATCCTGGATTTCCGATCCCGGTTTCCGGAGTGAGGCGCAGCTCCAGGGATAATTCCTTCCCTCTCCCCCTTTAAAGTTGTAAATCCATGGGAATTTCCATCCCCAGGAGGATATTCCGGCTGGGATCGGAGCTCTGGGGGATCCTGCAAGTTGGATTTCCAAAGGAAATCTTCGGGAATGGGAAATATTCCCGATTTTTAGTGGGAGAAATGAGGGGCCGCACCGGAAAAAGGAGCTTTTCCGCTCCTCTTATCCCAAGGTTTTCCCCCTGGGAATGTGGCTGTGGGTTCGGGGATGTTCCCTGGTGGCAATCCTGGAATTTTCAGGATCTGCTGAGCTGGAAAAGTCCCACAAGGATCCTGGAGTCCGAGCGGGCGGGACAGGGAATGAGGCGGGATCCGGATCCCGGTAGGAATGCGGGATCTGCCCATCCCAGCGTGGGATCCCCATGGATGAGGAAAGACGGGAACAAACCGATCCCATCGGGGGCCATTCCAGAGGGAAGGAATCGGAGCTCCACCATTCCTCGGCCCTCGGGGGGGCCTCCCATTCCCACGGATTCAGGATCCATCCACGGGGGGGCCGATTCCCGGCGCTTCCCGCCGGAATTCCCGTGGGAAAGGGGGACCTCTCACCCTTCCCTTTCCATGTTTTCCCTCTCAGGGGCACCACGGCCGTGGACGGGGCCGGGTTCGGGATCGAGCGCCCGGCGGAGCTCACCAAGGAGGACGACGAGTACGAGGCCTTCCGGAAAAGGATGATGCTGGCATACAGATTCCGGCCAAATCCATTGGTATGGAATGGGAAAGGGGGTGGGAATGGGGGTGGGAATGGTGGACAGATTCCAGCCAAATCCATTGGTATGGAATGGGAATGGGAGTGGGAATGGTGGACAGATTCCAGCCCAATCCGTTGGTATGGAATGGGAATGGGAATGGGAGTGGGAATGGTGGACAGATTCCGGCCAAATCCGCTGGTATGGAATGGGAATGGGAATGGGAGTGGGAATGGTGGACAGATTCCAGCCTAATCCATTGGTATGGAATGGGAATGGGAATGGTGGACAGATTCCGGCCCAATCCGTTGGTATGGAATGGGAATGGGAATGGAGCTGGGATGGCCTACAGATGGCATACAGATTCCGGCCCAATCCATTGGTACAGATCAAGAATGAGAATGGGAATGGGAATGGGATTGGGATTGGGATTGGGATTGGGATTGGGAATGGGCTGGCCTACAGATTCTGGCCCAATCCATTGATATGGCAGTGGGAATGGGAATGGGATTGGGATTGGGATTGGGAATGGGGCTGGTGCCCAGATTCCGGCCAAATCCACTGGTATGGATTGGGATTGGGAATGGGAGTGGGAATGGGATGGAGTACAGATTCCAGCCCAATCCATTGGTAGGGATCGGGATCGGGAATGGGAATGGGGCTGGGCTGACCTACAGATTCCAGCCTAATCCATTGGTACGGGAATGGGCCTGGGATGGAGCCAGGGCAGAGGGAATATCCTGGGAATGGGGCTGGGATGGAGCCAGGAGAGAGGGAATATCCCAGGAAAAGGACAGGGATGCATCCATTGGTGAGGTTGTCCCAAAGCCGGGCAGGGACAAGGACAAATCCCTGGATTCTCCTGGCCCTGGGAAGGATGGGAATGTTTGTGGCTCTCAGCCAAGACCACACCGGAAATTCCCATTGGATTCTCCGCTCTTCCTGCCCCAAACGATCCCCGGGACACCCCTGGATGCGGAGTTTCCCTTCCCAGGGGTTTTTTGACGCAAATCCCACTTTTATTCCCGGCTTTTCCCGCTGCATCCCGATCCAAACCCCTCCCACAGGGAGCTCATCCAGGAATCCCGTGAATTCCTTTGGAATAATCCCCTTCCTGGAGGGCCAGTTTAACCTTTGGGAAGGGGAAAATCCAAAAGCCGCGTTCCACTCCGGGACAAACCCGGAGAGACGTCGCATTCCAGTGGCTTTTCCAGAGAATTCCGTGCTGATTTTTCGGGATAAAATCCCCATTCCCGCTGATTTTTCCATGGTTTTTTTCCCTCCAGAACAACCCACGACGACCTTACTACTGAGGCTTTCCAGCCAGTTGTGCTTTTCCCACGAATTGTTATCCCAACTCCGTCATCCAGCTCTTTTTTCCCGACACTTCCCAACTTTTCGGAGCCGCAGCAGCGCCAAAAATCCCCCGGGATCCATCCAGGGACTCCCAATTCCAAGGATTTTGGGGTTGTTTTGGGACTCGGATCCGCCGCCCGCACACGGAACTGCTCCAAGGTGGGGGATTTGTTCCTTTATTCCCGAGTTTCCGTCCCCAATCCGAGGGGTCGGAATCCGATCAGTGCCTCCGCTTTTGCCTCTGGATCCGAGCGGGAACGGAGCTCGGATTCGGGGATCCGGGGGGGGGGGTTCAGCTCCACCAGGGATTTGCTTTGGGAACGATGGAGAATGGAAAGTTCCGCCCACGCTTTGGGGAAAAAAGTCCACTTGGATTTGTCGTTGTCCATAAAAAAAAAAAAAATGGGGAAAAAAAAAAAAATCTCTGGAAAAATCGGGATTTTCTTTGGGTTCAGCCTGTAAATAAAATAAAATTTGTTCCTTAGGTTTATTCCTTGGATTTTTGGGGGGATTTCTGGGAGGGTTCCTTAGGGTGGGAGGGCTGCTCTGGAGCTCTTTTTTCCCGAGGATTTTATGGAAAACGAGGCTGGAGCGGGCTCCTCTCCTGGATACGGAGCCAAGGGCTCGGCTTTGCATGAAAACATTCCAAAGGATCCCTGCGGGAGGGGAAAATCCAGGGAAATGCGGGAGCCTGGAGAGCTCCTGGAAATGAGGAATTTTGGGAAGATTGGGAAATCCAAACAAAAACCCGGGCAGGGCTCCAGGTGCTGCCGCAGGGATCGGGATTGGGATCGGGATCGGGATCGCCGTGCCCCCCTCGTGTTCCCGCGGGATTGGGACATCCCTGTGCTCCCCATTCCCGGCTGGATCCAGCTCCTGGGCTGCTTTTCCTGGGAAACAGAGCCTGGAGCGCGCTGGGGGGTTTTTTTTGGGAGCCGGGAGGGATTTGGGGAATCGCTTTTATCCCAAGGGATTCAGGCACGCAGCGCTCCCGGGCATGGAAGCCTTGGAATTCCTGCTATTCCCGCCGGGAATTCAAAGCCGCCGTCCCTGTGTATTCCAGCGGCGTCCCGCTGGGACAAATTCCTTGATTTCCTGAGCCCCCAACACTTCCAAACGTGGAATTCCTTGGGGTTTTTTTTTCCCATCCCAGGATTTTTGGGCATTTGAATTGAGGCTGGGAGGGATAATTCCTCATCCCCATCCCATTCCCAATCCCGAGCCCGATCCCTTTGCTCCCGGGTTTTTTCCCGGCCGGATCCTTTCCCCGCTCCCTCTCCCGGGGCGTGTCCCAGCGGGAACAATCCCGGGGCAAACTCCAGCCCGGCCGTTTCCCGTTGGAATTCCCGGACTCTGGAGCGGGAGGCCAAAAGGCTGTGCCGGGAGCCGCATTCCCGAGGGATTTGGGAAGCGGGGAAAAGGTCCCGCGGCTCATAAAGCGCTCGGGAAGTTTTCCAATCCGTTCCCAAGTCCCGGGATGCTCTTCCCGATCTCTCCCGGGGCTGGCGAGGGAGGGAAGCGCCGCTCTTGGAGCACGGGAAGAGGTCCCGGGAATGCCGCGCTCCCGGCGGGATGCGGAGACCTCGGAGCGGCCGCTCCTGCTCCCTCCGATCCTTTATCCCTGAAATCCGGGATAAAGGCTCGGCTTCCATCCGGCTCCGCTCCTTCCCTCGCATCCCGGGAGCCGCGTCCTTCCCGGTTTTTTTAAGGTCGCCGGGATGAGCCGGAGGAGTGACATAAATCCCTCCCGGCTCCCGATCCCAAGTTTTCAAAGCTCCTTGGAGCGGTTTTATCCTTCAAGGCAGCTCTGGAGCTCTGCCCTCTTCCCTTGGAATCCCCATCCTTCTGGGATTCCTGTCCTTCTCCTGGAATCCCTGTCCTTCTCCAGAATCCCTGTCCTTCCCCTGGAATCCCTGTCCTTCCCAAGTATCCCTGTCCTTCCCAAGTATCCCTGTCCTTCTCTTGGGATCCCTGTCCTTCTCCAGGATTCCTGTCCTTCCCCTGGAATCCCTGTCCTTCCCCTGGAATCCCTGTCCTTCTCCAGTATCCCTGTCCTTCCCCAGTATCCCTGTCCCTCTGGAATCCCTGTCCTTCCCGCAGGATCCCAGTCTTCCCTCTTGGATCTCAGTCCTTCGCCCGGGATCCCAGTCGTTCCCCAGGATCCCAGTCCTTTCCCTGGAATCCCAGTCCTTCCCCCAGTATCCCTGTCCTTCCCCCAGTATCCCTGTCCTTCCCCCAGTATCCCTGTCCTTCTCCAGGATCCCAGTCCTTCTCCTGGGATTCCTGTCCCTCCGTGTCCCTCTGTCCCTCTCCAGTCCCTCTCTCCCTCAGTGTCCCCGTGTCCCTCCCCAATCCCGCTGTTCTTCCCCAATCCCTCTGTCCCTGTGTCCCCCTGTCTGTCGGTGTCCCTCTGTCCCTCTCTTGTCCCTCTGTGTCCCCTCTCCCTCCCCAGTCCCTCTGTCCCTCCGTGTCCCTTTGTCCCTCTCCAGTCCCCCTCTCCCCCGGTGTCCCCCATCCCTC
>VZRJ01011170.1:2915-16129 GCA_013397565.1 Ptilonorhynchus violaceus
GGCCGGGGGGACGCGGGAGGGCCCCTCCGGGCCGCGGGGTCGCGGGAGGCAGGGAGGACCCCCGGGCATGGGGCGGTGCGGGATGCGGAGCGCATCCCTCCCCTGCGCGCCGGGATGCGGGAAGGGCCGAGCCGTCCTTCCCGGAGCGGGGGAGCGGTCGCGGAGCCGCGGCCCCGGGCGGGGAAGCGGGGTCTGCCCCTGGGCTTTGTGCCCACACAGAGGTTTTTGCGATGTGGGCCGAGAAAAGGCACAGGTCTCGGTCCCTTGAATTTTGCGGAGGCTCAGGATGCCAGACCTTCCCAAAGTGAGCTGTCGGATGTGAGGAGTCTTCCCCCAAATTTGTACTTGTCGGTTTTGGGCAGACACAGCTCATCTTGTTTGGAGCCCTGGATGGATTCCAGTCTATTCTGGTGAAGCCTATTCCTCTGCCCCATGGAAGTTCCCTGTGTGCTCCAAATGCCGCTCGTGCATTCTCTCCATCTCCCCTTTCAACCCCCAGCCAGGGCTGCTCTTGAGAGCGGCAGCGGCCTTTTACAGCCAGAGGGAGGGGAGAGCAGCTCTAAAACCTTCAGTGATGAACAAAAATACCTTTGATTTGTGAAGTCCAGCATCACACATCCAGGATAAGAGTGGAAGGATGTTTCCTTATGATACACTTGATTGTTTCCCTTATCAGACAGAGGGTGACCCGTGGTGTGTTTTCCATACTCGTAGTGCTGCCTCTGAAAGGGAGTTAGGACTGGAGATTGGCTGCTCCCCATCCTCTTTTCCCATCTTTTCTTGGACAGGGTGTCTGTTCGAAAGATGGCCCTTGTTGGAGTTCAGGGTTTGGGTCCCAGGTAGAGAAGCTTCCCCAAAGCTCTTTGTGACATGGTCACATTCGAACAAAACAAAAAGTGCAGTAAAATGATGCAAATTGGGTTTTGCCCCTCTCCTCCATCGCGTGCACCACACCCGGTGGTTGTGCAGAACTGTGCCACTGACAATGGGAATTCATTGCCTTTGCTGGGGCTGTGTTTTGCTCTTGATTTGATTTATGTGTGACTCTTTTTATTTGCTGCTTTTTGCTTTTCGTCATCATCGTTGTTGTTTTCGTTTGCTGCCCTGAGGTGAAGGCGTCAGTCCAAGACTTTGTCAGGGCTGGAAAAAGGAGCTATCTCCCAACTTCAAAAGTGCCAGTAATGAGCAAAATCTGTTATTTAGCCCTGAGGTTTCTGAGCGTTCTCCTGTTGCCTGTTTTGGGTGCAGGGGTGGAGGGCAGCTCCGTGTCACCCCAAAGAGTGGCTCTGGTGCAGCTCCACTCGCTGTCCTTCCCCAGTGATCCCCTCCTGGCTGCTCCATGGTTTTCCTAGAGAGCCAGGAGCAGAGCAGCACCTGGGCAAAGAAGGGAGGTCCTTGGGCTACTGGGTGTGGTGGGATCCAAAATCAGAGCCTTGACCAACAGGGGAATCTCCCACACCGGGCGTGGGTCTTCCAGGAGAACTTTCCTATGGAAAGAGAACTTTGCCTGCTGGAGAATTTACTTGGCTGCCTGCAGAGACAGGATTAATTCTGAAATTTCACTGTTAACTGAATAGATTAGATTTAGATTCCTTTCTGAGCTGCTGTGGGCTTAGGGATGGGAGCTGGAGAACGCTGGGGTTTCTGTGCAGGGGACTGTTTTCATAACTTGGCCTTCGTGTCCCTGGGGGCTGCCTTATGAATGTGGAAAAAGCCCCTCTGTAAAGCAGACTTATAAACCTCTTTATCCCCCCAAGGTCTTTGGCACAGTCTGTTGATTTTTATTTGTGGTTTCATGCTGATTTGGCTTGTTGCTTCTAATCCAGCCCATTTTAGTTTAGGTTAGTGTTTGTTGGAGGTTTTGGAGATGGTTGGGCTTTTTTGTTTGTTTGCAGGGGTTTTTTTGTTCTGTTTTGGTTTTTAATGAACTTGGCTCAGGTGGGTTTTAACCCCTGTGTTGCACTGCAGACTTGTAAGTTCAGCTTGAATTATTAACAGGAGTTTATTCAAAATCTGTCAGATTTCACCTTTGTGGAGGAACTGGAGATAAGGAGGATCCTGGTCTTAATTGGGGTGAGACTCAGCCCACCCAGTGCTGGGCAGGGGTGCTGAGTTTGGGTCCAGCTTGCAGGGGTTCCTGCTCTGAGGGCAGTGGCAACCTGTGTGTCTGCTGCTTTCACAGAAAGGACCCTAAAATCCACTGCTTTGGGGTCATCGAGTGCTTCCAAAAGGGGGATTTCCAGTGGAAAACTGCCAGCTGGCAGTGGGAATCAGCGTGGCTGTGAGAGGTGCTCTGAAATGTGCTCTGCATTGGAAGTTCCTCCTGGTGGTCCAAACTCTGCTCCTGCGCAGGACCCGCAGCAGTTGCCACTGTCGGGGGGTTGGAGGGCGGCTGCTGCACCAATAAAGGAGCAGTTATTGTTCTGCACAGAGGCAAAACAACCCCAGATCAATGGCACTAAGAGTGCCAGCACAACGCTGAAGGATTTAATTTTGTGGATTATTAAATACCCTCTGGAAAGGAAAATATTAATTGGATTGCAGCCTTGTGAGTGAACAGCAGAGACGGAGAAGCAGCTGTGGCTTAGGAAAATAATTTTTTCTTGCAGTGGGCTTTAAGGAGCTCCAAGTGGGGGAGGTTTGCCCTCGTGCAGGAGCTGTGGTGAAGGTTTCTGCTCTTCCAGGGAGCAGTGAGGAGACAATGGAGGCAAAAGGTCTTTGTGTGATGGAAGGGCAGGGGAGAATTCGTGTGTGAGTTCAGCGTTCGTGAAAAACAGACCAATCTGACCCTGCCTGGAGGAGGGGGAAAGAATATTGGTGCTGAGGTTGGTGTGTGTGGAGGATTCTGCTTGGAGCGAGCACATTTCCTCCTGGGATTCTCTAGAGGCTGCAGAGGGGCTTTCCTCATCCCACAGCCCTTGGCACGGTGCCGATTCCCTGGTCTCTGGTGGGCTCTGCTGTGGGAAGAGGCACTTTCTGAGCCCTCAGCCCCTCTGGGAGCGAGTCTGACCCAGGAAATCAGCACTGCTGCCTGGGGACTGTGCTCCAGCAGCTCCAGAAAACCTCCTGCTCCGATGGGAAGAAAGAGAAGCTCGGGAAGAACGACAGACAAATAAATACACAGAAGCGGGGGAAAGCAACATCACCTCGTTAGCGCCGTGCCAAGGGCAGCGTAAAGGTGACACGGGAGAAGTAATTTTGCTGTCACAATTATTTAGAGATGTCATTAAAGTGCTTAGGGCTGTCTGTGGTGCTGCAGGGCACAGACACCTGGGTTTCACTTGCAGGGCTCTGTGTCCAAACGCGCTGGCCTCGCTCAAAGGGAGCAGAGCTCCTTCGGAGCCCGGTGGGGAAATGCCTCCAGTGGCCAGGGGAGCCAAAAGGCAGGGATGGCTCCAGAGTGGGATGAACTCCCCCAGGAACTCCGTTAATTTGGAACTATCAAGTGGTTGAAGTGTGCAGGGAGGATGAACTTTTCAGGATGCTTGTTCCGGGTCAGTTATGGGACAGGGAGAACAGAGAAGCAGTTTCCTATTGGAAACCTGTTGGAAGTGTGCAGGGACAGGTTGGACGGGGCTTGGAGCAACCTGGGATAGAGGAAGGTGTCCCTGCCCATGGCGAGGGGTGGAATTTAAGGTTCCTTCCAAGCCAAACCAGTCTGTGATTTTATGATTGTCCATAGACTTTGGAAAAGAGATCCACGCTGGTTTTATTTAATTATTGCTTGGGCAAAATATTATGCTTGCAAAATCACATTGTTTGGTCTATATTTTTTTCTTTTTTTTCTTTTGTTTGTTTGCTTTTGTGGGTTTTGTTTGTTTGTTTTTCCTTCCCCCCTTCCCCGTTCTGCATTGTCTGACCCTGTTTCTCTTATGCCCACTTTATTTCCTTTACCTGGAGAACACCTTGCTGCTCAGGAGTTCTCGTTTGGCATCCATGCCCTCTTCCCTCCCTTCTTCCTTCTCTATTGAAATGCATCCTCTTCATTTATTCAGCTGAAGAATCATCATTTTCACCTTTTCAGGGCCTTTTTTTCCTGTTGGGACCTGCTCACCTCCCTCCCTCCTGGCAGATGTCACTGGAGAACTCATTCCAGGGCCCTCTGTCCCAAACTTGTTTTCCACCTGAGGGCAAGGACAGACTCTCCTGAGGAGTTCATTAATATTGCAGGAATCAGGGGCAGCTTTGTAAATAAACCAGATCATCTCTGCTCCGCTCTCACCCTGCTTCTGAGCGAAGGTCCCTCTGTGCACACCCCCTGCACTGCTGGGGCTGGCCATTTCCTTTCTGGTATTTTTGGCTCTTATTTTAGCAAAACCAGTGAGAGCAGAGAGGAAATTACACATTCCCCTGGGTCATAAATAGGATCTGATAAGGGATTTTCTTGTAACAGCGTCTGAGGATGAGGAAGGATGAATGGAGGGAATTCCCAAGCACTGAAAGGTTCTTGCTCGTTTATTTGGCCTCCAGTCCACGTGAAAACTGCAGCTTTTGCTTTATTTTGCACGTGTGTACAAAGCCACAGGATCTGGGAAAGAAAATCAAGCCCAAATTTGCCCTGTTCTTTGATTACCTGTACAAGACTATTCCTGCACATTGAATTCCTCCTCTTAAGATGTCAAGAAAGCTTCAACCCCCGTGCAGAGCAGCTTCTTTAATCTCCTCCATCTCCAGCTGCAAAGAAACTTGCAGCAGCACTCACCAACAAAGCAGGTCCCTGGAGGCAGTGTCACCTTGGGGTGACATCCACAGGCACCAGCCAGGGACGTTGTCCCCGTGGCTGAGAATTCCGGAGAAGTGGGAAGCAGGAAAACTTGGGAGCTTCTGGGGATGGAAAAGACACTGGACAAAAACTACAGACTCTGAACTGTTTCTGGTGACGACAACTACAACAAAGTTGTGTTTGCTGGCAGCTGCTGCCCAGGTCAGTGCTGGGGTTGCTTCAGGTGGTTTAAAAAGCAGCTCTGGGGTTTTAAAGGACTTCGGGTAACTTGGGCCCTTAAATCACCGCAGCTCCTTAGCACAAGACTCTTCTGTCTCCTTTGAAGAGCAGAGTGCTCTGCCAGAGTTCCCTGCCTGTGTCCTGCCCAGGAGCTTGTGTTTGGCACCCTCTGGGCTGTGCTAACTCCGAGTGAGGCGTGGATCCCACCCCAGGGGCAGCCGCTGCTCTGCCTATCTCTGCCCATCAAATTGCAAGAACTCCCCTGTAACCCCAGCCTCCCCTTTTATCCGGAGATGGATGCGATAGGTGGTACTGGCTCTCTGGAAGCTGCTTTTGCTGTGTTGCCAGGGCAACCAGAGATGGCCCCTGAAGACAGGAAAGGGCAAACATTCCTTTCTGCTACAGTCTGGAGCATCAGTGATTGAATGAGATTAGATGGAATTAGATAATCCTGAAATTCACAGTGATTTGACGCCAGACCTTTATTAAATAAGTAAAAAGTACCAGCCCTTGTAGTAAAAATGAATTCTTTTAGATCAATAACTTGCCCCACTGTTCGTCACAGCCGTGATTCTCGAGCTCTCTTTTTCTGTGACATGGGGTGAACCACACAAACCTGCCTTTTTAAATTTTTTTTTTTTTTCTCCCAGAGGGGCCTATGATATCAATTCCTCTTCTATTTCCCCCTTGTGATTCACCCACTTAACCCTGAAGTGCACTTGCAAAGGAAGTCCCTGCCAGGTTCTTCAGGGATGATTCAAAGCCCTGGAGTTTACAATAGTGGGGTTGCTTAAGCACTGTGCACCATTAGGCTGAAGAGTTACAACGTTTCGGAGTTAAAGAAAGGAAATAAAAATACATAAAAATACGTTATGGATGGCTGGGGGTAGTTTTTTGTTCCTCGTGTGTTCCGTGCCCAAAACTCTTGGGAGCTCCTCCATGCCTGTTCCTGCTGAGCTGCAGGAGGCTTGATAAGATCATGTTCGGCTCTGAAGTGAGTGTGGGTTAGAACGAGCAGGGCAGCGCCAATGCAGGGGGGGACTTTGATCACAATCAGCCCAGATTTACATCACTTTAACTCTGTTGACTTCTTTTTTCATCTCGAGACTGGCAGGGCTTGCATCAAAACCCGGCGAGCACCCGAGGACACCCAGCAGAGCGTGGAAGATTGGGGGTGTTCTGGCCCTCGAGCGGTTTTGTTTCTTATCGAGCTGCCTTGGCTCTTTGAGAGCAGAGGGCTGGTTTATTTATTTTTATAAATATAGATAGAGGTGCGTTTTGGTGGTGCAGCTCCAGACAGCCCTGCTGAGGCTGCTGCAGCGGCCAGTTCGTGCTCTCACAGCAGACCAGGAGCGGCCTGGCTGCTCCTTATCAGAAAGCTTTGAATTCCGAATTAAAATCGAATTCATTTTCTAATCCCCCAATTAACAGTGTGATTCCTTAAAACATCTTTGGCTTGCAATTCATGAGCTGGTCATGCAGGTCTGTGGGCCTGGCCTTGTCTGTATCAGCAGCATGGATCTGGTGTTTTTGAAGTCTCACCTTGCTGTGATGGATTTCTCAGGAATGAGTTCGGTTCAGAGGAATCCTGTGAGGCTGGGGAGCATTTCTGTCCCCTGGCATGTGCAGAGGGCAGAAATCATCCTTGCTTTGGGAGGATTTAGCTCTCCCTTTGGTGTGTCTGCTGTTGTCTTTAAATCACTGTAGAATCTGCGAAAAGTGTGTTTAAAGGATATTTGAAATTATGTGCTCTCCGAGTTGCTGTGCTTTTCCTTTCGCTGGCAAACTTCCATCCTGGGAGTCGTTTTGGTGTTGTGGTGGGATTCCTCCAACCCCCTGGACCGCTTTTCATGGCAAGCTCTGGAAACAAGAGTGAAAACTCATTTTTTTCCCCTCCGTATCCCAAGGAAATACTTCCATGCAGCAAAGTGAGAGAGAGGGAAGGACACAGGGGGCTGAACAGTGTGAGCGCTAGGTGTCCAGAGCAAACTCTGCCTTCGCCTGCACTGGGAACAATCCCACCCTCCCCAGCAGGGTGCACGTGGAGTGTTTTCAGAATCATGGAATTCTGGAATGGTTTGGGTTGGAAGGGACCTTAAAGCTCATCTCATTGCAAGCCCTGCCTTGGCAGGGACACCTTCCCCAGCCCGGCTGGTTTGGGACACGAGATGCAGACAATCTGAATTGTCCCTCGCGGGGCTCGAATTCCACGCACAGGAGGTTGTGTGCTGTGAGATCCAACACCTCGCAGGAATCCCAGCACATTACGCTGGCACCGTTGTCTCGGCAAAAAAAGATATATTAGTTTAACATCTTTTCCATTAACAAGCTTTAATTTGCATAAATTATATCACCCTCTGTTAATTTATTATTACTTGTTCGGTTTCCTCTATTTCATTGTTTCTCCTGGGGGTTATAAAGTTACTTGGATTATTCTGCATAAGCTTTTTAAAATACAGTTTCAGTGCTGTTTTCCCATTTACCTTGTATTTCCTCATTGTTCTGAGGCTCATTAGAAGACCGAGTGAAGTGTCTCAAGAACTTCTTGGATAACTATTCTGAAAGTCTCTGAGAGGAAGTTACCTAAACCTGCTGCCTAAACCTGTATCCCTCCAGAAGTTTCTGTTAGGGCTCCTCCTGGTTCCCTGCTGGAATGAAAAATATTTCATGTCCATGCCATGTCAGAGCTGGCTTTTTCTCCCAGTGCAGAAACAAAATATCTAGTGAATATTTTTAATTTTCCCCTTGTTTCTGATGGTTCTATCACGGCCAGTTAACAATGGGCTGAAGCCACTGTCACCTCCTGTCCTTAATGAGCCAGTTTGGAATTCTCCAATGAACGAAGGCATTATTAAAATTACACATGCAGTCATTGAGGATTCACACCTTCCTGATGGATGGGGAAGGACAGGCTGAAATGTCCAACTGTCCTCAAGTCCGTCCCTCCTTGGGATTTGCTTTATGTCCCCAGTGGGATTTCTGCCTTTCCCCTCCCGTGCGGGGTTGGTTTAATGGGAAGGCCGGCGTGGGAAGGGGCTGGAGCGGCATGAGGCTCCGGGAAGGGAATAGTGCTTCCCCTCCATCCTCCCCACGTGGCCTGTGCCGCTCTCCAGCCCGAGCTGTGGCTTTGGGTGATGAAAAGATGTGCTGGGCTTCAAACCAGCGGCCTCTGTGGCTTCCCTGGGACAGCCAAGGCTCTCCCCCACCTCGCTGCTGCTCCAGCTCTCTCTCGTCTGTCTGCTTTTGTTCTCCCCCGGTCCCTCAGTCAGGGCTCCCAGTCCGACTCCAGGTTATGCAGGGAGGTGGTTCTGGAGTGCACAAAGGTGTGATCAGGGCGTGTCCTGTCAGAGCTCCTGAAACCCCTCAGCCTTCCCTCGGTGTTTGCTTTAGGGCGTCAGTGCAGGGCTGTGTGCGCAGAGAGGAGGGGATGTGGTACCTCTGAACCCCAATTTCACTGCTGACCAGCCCAACCATGAGGAGATGCCCTCCTGCCCCCTCCCTCCCACCCCACTCGTGTTCCTGGGCTTGGAGGAGCACTGGTTCATCTGAACCCCAATTTCACTGCTGACCAGCCCAACCACCAGGAGATGCCCTCCTGTGACCTCCCTGCCACCCCACTCGTGTTCCTGGGCTCAGAGGAGGGGATGTGGTCCATCTGAACCCCAATTTCACTGCTGACCAGCCCAACCATGAGGAGATGCCCTCCTGCCCCCTCCCTCCCACCCCACTCGTGTTCCTGGGCTCAGAGGATCCTCCCCCGCGCTGCTGGCAGGAGGTGCCGGGAGTGTGAGCCCTGCCTGGCGTGGAACATCTTGGCAGCCCCGGGCTGTGAAATGCGGCACCTGCCGCGGCAGCAGCGGGGAGAGGAGCTCCCCCACAGCTCCCCGCGGGGCTCCGGCCGTGTTTGATCTGCCGGGGGCTGCTCCGTCACTCACGCTGATCCCGGCAGGCCGGCGGGCGCCGATCGATAACGGCCTTGATCAGCAAATAATTCCACCTTGATCAGAGAATCCCGGTAATTAGAGCTGGGGAGGAGGCGGGAGGGCACCCGGGCTGCCCCACACCGGGCTGCCACTTCAGGGGGTGTTTCTTGGGGCTCTCGTGGCTGCTCGTGGGGTGCAGCGTGGGCAAGGCTGGGCTGTGCTGTCGCTGCACGGTTTTGGGTGCTGCGCTCTTTTCCCTCCATGTGAAACCCCCTGGTTTAAAAATGGAAGAGGTGAGGGAGAAGAGGGGCACGAGGAGACGAAATGACCCCTTGTAATCCTGCAGGAAGAGGGCTGGGGATGGAGTTTCCCCCATGCCGCTGTCCCACAGACACGGGGGTGGCTGCCTGCCTACAAACACATCAGGTTTTTATGGCTTTAGCCACCCCTGTGATGCTGCAAGGCCCAGCTCTACCTTAGATATAGCCCAATAAATCTGCTTTATATCAAGGTGAACTTTGATACATTTTATTAATATCCCACTCATTATTTGAGTATTTAAACATGCACATGCAAAACTATTATTTAACTTATGCTTATTTTATTTAATTACTTCAGATTTCTAGAACTCAAGCTGTCAATGGCTTGTAAGAGCCATTCAGTTCATTAAAAATGCAGTCAGAAATTCCAAACTGCCTTTCTGCCCCATCTCAATCATCCCTGTCTTCAACTCCTGGGTTATCCACCGCGTGTGGGAATCACTCCAGACGGAAAATTCCGTGAGGAAAAAGCCTCAGGAGCCTCACCTGAAGCCTTCGTGGGCTAACAGTGCAGAGAATTGCACCGCGTTCGTCTGGGAAGGAGGAGGAGGGGGAAAGGTGAGGGATCGGGGTTGGAGGTTCGGCAGCTCAGATGGCCCCAACCCTTTCCCGCAGAGCTCTCCCCCTTGGGGAGCTGCTGTGCCGGGGCCGCGGGTGGGCAGGGCAGGGGAGGCAGGAACAAAACCCAGATGTTGGCTCTGAGGAGGAGACAGCAGCGAGAGGCACCAGCTCAGGAGCTCACGCTGCGCATTCCTGCTCTAAAAACACATTCCCGAGGTAAGAAGGGCGGCAGGAGCGGCGCCGGCAGCGCGGATCTGCCTGGAAATCGGGTGCTCCCGTTTGGGATCCTCTTCCAGGGGAGGTGGAGCTCTCCTAATCTCCTGGCCCTGATCCCTGTCCCAGCTGCCCTCCTGGGCTGGGTAAATAACACCCCGGGAAGGGATCAGTGGACACCGAGCCGCCTCCCAAGGGCTCAGAATTTCTTTCCACCTAAATTCCACCTCGGCGGTCTTTGTCAAAGAGTCCACAATTGCTATTCATTTCACTGGTATTTTTAAACACTACTCTTGTCTTCTGTTTACCTTCCCAACTTTCAATGTGATTTCAGAGGGGATTTTTCCGGAGTTCCAGCTGGCACCCGGTGTCCAAACAAACACAGACCTGTGCCTGTTGGAGTGCCTGCTGTTGGTTTACTCCTGCTCTGTTTGGGAATGGCTCACCTGCCTGAGCCCAGTGCAGAGGGGGATCCAGCTGAGCCTTTGGAAATGTCTGCAGGGATTTATCCATCTGATCCCTATTTATTTTAATAGGGCATTTACTTCCCAGGAGCTGTCTCTCAGACCTGAGGTTGTTTTTCCAGAACTAATGGGTGTAACATTTTGACTCTGGTTTGATGCACTCTTATTTTGGCTGTTTCACCATCAGAATCTGGGTTTGTGCTGGGTTTGAGTTGGGTTTTGCCCGTGCAGAGATTACACTGTGGAGTTCAGGTGATGTTGTGCTGTGCTCTGGCATTTGTGTTCTGCTTTTGTTTTGAG
This sequence comes from Ptilonorhynchus violaceus, assembly GCA_013397565.1. Taxonomy (NCBI): domain Eukaryota; kingdom Metazoa; phylum Chordata; class Aves; order Passeriformes; family Ptilonorhynchidae; genus Ptilonorhynchus; species Ptilonorhynchus violaceus. The sequence continues at coordinate 13,639 of VZRJ01011170.1, forward strand.
CCGGAGTGAGGGAAATCCAGAAAAAGAGCTCAAATCCATGTGGGAGAGTCTGCATTCCCTGCCTGCTGTAGGGACTGCCTGACAATGCTGCTGCTGAGCTGTGTTTGCATCAGGGATCCCTGTGCCAGTCCCATCCCATCCCAGCAGATAAACAGCACCAGGGCTGCTATCCCTGCTCCTTTCCTCTTCCTATAAACTGCACTCCGGGCTGCTATCCCTGCTCCTTTCCTCTTCCCTATAAACAGCACCCAGGCTGTATCCCTGCTCCTTTCCTCTTCCCTATAAACTGCACCCGGGCTGCTATCCCTGCTCCTTTCCTCTTCCCTATAAACTGCACCCGGGCTGCTATCCCTGCTCCTCTTCCCTTCATCCCTGTGCCCTCTTTTCTGCCCCTTCCCTGGGGATGCTGCTGTTTGCCCTGTCCGAGGTGAGGCCAGGGCTGGGTGGCAGTGCCCTGCAGGACTCCCAACCCTTCCACCCCACTCTGCCCTGCCCTGGGAGGGGCCCCGATGGGCACAGAGACCCATCTGGGGATGCTGGGGCTGCTTTTGGGGCGATGAAAGGCCCCGGGCAGGGCAGGAGCTCATGGGGGTGGCTGCACTCCTCGGCTTCTCTACAGCAGAGCTGAAAGCACAGGGAGCTTGTGGGGTGCAGGGGAGATGGGTCTAGGTTGGATTTGGGAATTGGTGGGAGAGGGGCACTGAAGGAAAAGAGGAGGGGGGCAGGCTGGAATGGGATTGGCCCTGTTTGCCTCTGGAGGGGATGATCATTGCAAAAATCAGGCGCTGCTCACAGCAAAAGGCAGCTCTGCTTTCAGGGTTTCAGGGGCTCTACACTTGGGTGGGGGTAAGCCAGGGAGAAGAGAATCCCTGCGGTTTTTACCCCTTCCCTGGGAAATGTAGGGAGGGCACTGGATTTTACCTGCTCCCTTCCTGTGCCTCGTGGACACGCTGAGCCCAGGAGTGCCTGGAGGAATGTGAGAGGATGTGTGTGCTAATGGCACCTAAATATAGCAGAGCTGGGTGCTCTGGAACCTGCCAGGTGACTGCTCCCGCTCCCAGGCTGTGCCAAATCCTGGGCATTACTCATCTCCGTGACTAATTCCCTGTGGAGGGCCCCTAAAGAGGGTTAGAAAACAAGTCCTCTGTCGCTCTGGGGCACAAAACATTGTGTCTTTTTTTTCCAAATTTGGCTAATGAGAGGAGAGGCTGCTGTGGATAGACTTAGCCTGAGCTGGGGACAGGGATTCCTGGAGCAGGACAGGGATTTCTGGAGCAGGATCTCTCCATGCCAGGGATTCCTGGGGCAGGATCTCTCCATGGACAGGGATTCCTGGAGCAGGACAGGGATTCCTGAGGCAGGATCTCTCCGTGGACAAGGATTCCTGGAGCAGGACAGGGATTCCTGGAGCAGGATCTCTCTGTGGCAGGGCTCTCCTGAGCGGGGGACAGGGATTCCTATAGCAGGATCTCTCCATGGACAGGGATTCCTGGAGCAGGATCTCTCCATGGACAGGGATTCCTGGGGCAGGATCTCTCCATGGACAGGGATTCCTGGAGCAGGATCTCTCCATGCCCTTTCCAGCAGGTGTGGGCACCATCTCCTACAACACCTTGAGTGTCTGCAGGGACAACCAAAGTGAATGAATCAGTGAATTGGAAGTGGTGATTCCTGCAGGGAGAAGATGCACTGGGAATGTGCCCAGGGTGGGATTTCACTTTCCCTTTCCCAGACTGCTGCCCTGCAGATGCTCCCCGGGTCACGCAGAGCTGCTTAGCAGAGCACAAGAGGATCAGGAGGCCTCCGAGGAGTCTGTGTCTGCTGGAGCTGCAGGGGGGGAATTAGGCTCGGCAGAGTGTAATTGGTAAATCTCGTGTTTGGCTGGGCTTTTTATTTTAACAGGCCCAGAAAATCAGCGAGCAAGGAATAAATCGGGGCTGGATTTGCTGTGCAGCACCTCAGTGCTGGAGGAGGAGGAGGAGGAGTGCCACCCATGGTCACACAGCTCCCCTCCCCAGGAGTACAGGTGCAGTTTGACCTGTTCTCACCCAGGCTGAGCATCCATCCAGGCGCTTTCCAAGCCCAGCTCAGCGTCGTGCCAGGATGGGAAGGAGCCCCAGCCTGGGGTGGTTGGCTCATGCAGGAGAAACCCACGGTGCACACGCCGAGAACTGTTCTTTGTCTGAAAAATGGAAGAGAACCTACAAGACTCACAAAGAATTGTTGAGTTGATGTGGTTTTGTGTACAGCAGACTGATGGCTGGGGGGCTCTGGGTGGAAGGGACTGCTGGACTTGCTTCAGAGCAGTGTTGGCTGCGAGAGCAGCTTTGGTTGGTTGTGCCACTGGCCTGCAGTCTCTGTCCATGGTTTCAGTGCTGACCACGCCGTCCCAGCCTGGCAGCACTTTGCTTCCCACCCTGGGGAATTTCCTCAGTGCCTAAGAGGAAATTTCCAGAGGACCATTTCCAGATAAAATGTTTCACCTTTAAAA
>VZRJ01011170.1:16170-33523 GCA_013397565.1 Ptilonorhynchus violaceus
CCCCATTTTATTCCAATTAATTTGGGTTCTGGTTTTCACTCCCGTGTGAGATTAGGTTTTTTTAACCTTCTCAGAAGACACTTCCCTTTGGCATTGCTTTTTTTCTTTTCCCTTCCAGCTTCTTGTTTTTCATTCTTTTGATGAATTTTTTACCTCTCTTGTATTTTTTTTTATATTCTCTTTGTGTTTACCTTCAAAACATACAACTCCCAACGCTCCCTACTTCGTCCGGTGCTCGTTGGGAAGCCACTGTGTTTGTTGGTCATTGATTTCCCGGTGTTATTTAGAAATACAAACGTTGTAAATGGTGTGGTGTCCCCTGGTGTGGCTCCCAGCGTGCTGAGCCAGCAGGTTCTGTGTTCCTGGTGTTCCTGTGAGTGCCTGGGGTTTATCCTTTGGGTTTGGTGGACACACAGTTCAAGGGATTTCTTGTTCAGGGGTGGGATTTGGAGACAGGCTCTATCCCAGGCTTGGATCCTTTGGCATTCTGCCGTGGGATGATGAGCAGGCTGTCCCACCATGCTTGCCCTTGCGTGGAAGATGATCCCAAAGCAGAATTACAGCAAGGGCTGCGTTCCCTTCCTGCAGGAGCTGCAGCCTGGGAGTGAAAGGTTCTGGACAGCTGCAGAGTGCTGCTGCTGCTACCCCATGGCTGGACCTTGATGTTGGCTCGTTGTGGCATGGAGGGAGAAGGAGGAGATTCCCGGTGGGACTGCAGGGGCTGCCCCTGGGGAAGGTCTCAGTGTCAGAGGGGCCGTGGTGGCCACAGCAGGGCACCTGCCTGACATCCCAGTTCTGCTCAAAGGACTTGGAATCCCCCTGGGCTGCCCCTGCGTGAGGCTCCCTCTCTCCCGGCTCAGTCAGCACAGCTCATCTGAGTTGTGAGGAGGAGTTCCTGGGAGAAACCCGATGCTGTGGCACGGATTTCCCTGCTGAGGTGGGTTTTCCATGTTTGGTGGCTGCCCCAGGGCAGTTCCTGCGGAGCCCAGCGAAGCCCAGCCTGGAGTGGAACATCCTCACCTTGTACCGGTGGGTGGTGGGAGAAGCATCCTCCCCTGGACTGAGTGATGGGGAGGAGCCCCCTCAGTCCCCACACACCTTTCTGGGGCTCTCAGCATCTCCAGGGACTGAGAGGGCACGACAGTCCTGAGCAGTGCCAGGAGGAAGGGAGGGATCCCCCAGTGCAGGAGGCAAGGCAGGAATTCGGAGCTCCTTCAGCCTCCTGCCCGATGCTCTCAGCCTCTCCTTCCCTGCATTAATTCCAGCCCGTGCTGCAGCGCAGAGCACGTAGTGAGACTCCAAGGAGGCCTGTCTGGTAGTTGTTCAAAATCAGTTAATTTTTTATTGGATTTGAAGTCAGACTTCATGGGCCGAGCCCACCCCTGAGGACTGGGGATGGGGAGTTGCAGGCAGTCGGGACTTATTGCACATAATTGACTTTCTCTTCTGTGTCCACCCTCAATCAGATTCACCTCAGAAACCTCCCTGTCTCTGCAGTGCCCAACTCCATCTCTGCATTTGCTTGGCCTTGTGGCTGCCTGATCCCGGGACTGAATCTCTTTTAAAACATTCCAATTTATTCCCATTATTCTGTAGAATTCCTCGGCCTGGTACCAGTGTTTACTTCCAGCTGCCACCTCTCTCTGTAGGAAGGGCAAAAAAAAAAAACCAACCCCAAACCCTCGTGTTGTGCTTGGAGCCCTTTGCCATCCATCAGCCAGGGGTCACAGTAACTGCAGCTCGTATGCTCAGGTCTCCAAACCTGCAGCAAATCAGTCTTTGTTACATGAGAAATAAAGCAGTCTATGGGGAAAATAACCATAAATGTTCATTATTTGTACAGGAAAATCAATTTGTAGGCCAATTGACCAAATAAAGTAATACAATTTGCTGGGAAATCCCCCAGGTGTGGCAGGCAAATCACGGAGCGGGGATGGAGGCCGAGGTTTGCATAGGTAATCTGGGCTGGGAGGGGACACAAGGCTCGAGAAAAGGAATAAAACTGCGAAAAAGGGTGCCCTGAGCTGGGCAGCCCGCTGGGGGGAGAGGTACCAGTGAAAGGAGGAGAGGGGAAAACGATTTTTTTTGTTGGTTGTACATCATTATTTTGTGTGTGATAGCGAGGAAGGCGCTGTGGGAAGGGGATGGCAGGAGCAGGGGGACAGACACAGCCTTTCCCCTCTCCCTCATTTTGTCAGTACCCAGCAAACCTTGGGCAAGTCATTTGCAGTGTGTTGAGTGGTGTAAAATCGGATAATGGCCCCGGAGGGACTTGCAGGAGGCTCAGTGAGTGCCCTGTGTGAGGCGGATGCCCGGTGTGCGCCCTGGGGCTGGGCAGTGACACTCAGGCCACGCCGTGCCCACGCAGCTCTTTGTCACCAGGGCACGGTGGAAGGAGGGAAGGATCAATTTGTCCGGCAGCCTCTTCCAATTATTCCAACCAGAGCCTTTGTGTTCCCTCTGTGGGAGCTGTGCCTGTGCAGGGCACTGGGATTGGGAGGGACAGGGGCAGCTTCAGCCACCTCAGACCCGAAAGGACGAGTTGGTGAGCACAGCACCTGAAGGAGCTGCTCAGGTATCGTCCTCCAGCTCCTGCCATGGTTCAAAGGGTCCACAGAGCTGTTTGTCCACGCTGGATGTGAATGTATTTCCCCTTTGGCTTCGGAAGCTCAGCAGGCAGCCCTGGCTGTGCAGTGGCCGCTCTGTGTGCCCGAGTCCATCACCTCCCACCCCTTCACCTCCCACCCCTTCACCTCCCACCCCTTCACCACGGCCCTGCTGCTCCCCCCCAACCCCCCAGAGTGCTGAGAGCCCTTCCAGAGCACACTTTATAAACACGTGGGGCCTTCCCAGGGTAGCAGGTGAGGACTGGCTCAGGCTGCACTGGTGTTTGGCTCCTGGGACTGGGCTCCAGGGAGGCTGTGCCTTCACTGCTGTGCACAGAGCGGGGTTTGCTTTGTAAAAAGGATCCCTGCAAACCTGCAGTGTCACCTTGAGCACGTCCTGCTCCGTTCTGTGCAGCCAGGCTCTGCCAGTGGTGCCACCAAGTGCAGCTCCCTCTGTTTCGCTCTCGTTCCCACAGTTTACGATGTCTCCTTAAACATTTTTTAGGCTTTTTCTTTTTTTTGTCAGAGTGGAAGCAATGCCTTGATTAATATTGGTTTGCTTGGGATTTCCCAAGCCTGCCTGGCTGCCGGGAGGGCTGGGTCACTCCAGGGGTGCTCTGTGGGCAGCCCTGGCTGTGCTCACCTCCGATTCTTCCGCTCTGCCCTTCAGTGCTGGGATCAAGCTCGGAACACCACGGGATGGGGATCCTTTGATGCCTTCCCCAGCCTGATGGATCTCTGGGCAGGCTTTGCCTGAGCTCGAGCTCGGGGTTTGGGCACCTCTGGCATGCAGGGAGGATGTGCTGGCTGCTCCTGTCATGGGGGCAGACGGGGCTGGGGTTTGACACCGTTCCCTGGGAACACCGGGATGTGACACGGAGCTCTGGTTGCTCATCTCTGCTCAGCAGCTGCTGCTCCTCTGCTCTGCCAGCTTGGTTCCTTCACTTTCAAGGGAAACTGAGGGGAAATAGATTCTTTTCAAGCAGCATTGCCCTGTGGTGAGTTCCAGCTTGTCCTGCCCATGACAGGAGGGGCCCAGGATGGACGGGAGGCGACTCTGGGTCAGTCCAGCACCAGGATGGGGCTGGGCACTGGTGCTCTGCAAGCTCCACCCATGAGCTGGTGGTTCCAAAGCCATCAGTGGGCAGTACTTTGATTCTCTTCAGTATTTTGGAAGGCCAGCTCTGAGGGTGGTGTTGGACCTGGTGTTTCCAAAAGAAGCAACTGCAGCAGCAGCAAGACCTTCATCCCTATGGACAAGGGAAGAAAAGGAGGGACGGACTCAACAAACCCAGTCCCATTAAGTGAAGATAATAATTATTGGACTTCCCTTGTGAAACACACTCAGCTGTTCAGACAGAGCCTGGTTTGGTTTCTGGTACAGCAGAGCACGCATTTGGGGAGGAACTTAAGGATTCTGTTTGATCTCGGTGAGAGTTGCTCCTTACGACAGTGAAGATTTATCAAAAAAAAAAGAAAAAAGAGCTCAAACCCGAACTTGAGGCAGAAATGACCCAGTGGAAAGCTGCAGTGGCTGCTCCTCATTCCTGTAGGACTGGAACAAAGCCTGGGTCCGTCTCCTTTGGGCTGGGCAGGCTGTGTGGGATCTCGAGGATCCCAAATGCTTTCAGGATGTGTCTCCAGACAAGAGTAAGAGCAGAAGGCCCAGTCAGACTCCTCGTGATGAAGCATTTCAGACTTTCTGGGAAAGGCTGTGTTCTCTTGGACCTGATGTAATGAACCTTTGGAGGGAAACAATAATACCTGAGGGAATGACGGACCATGATTTGTTCCCTTGTTTTTGTGCTACGCCAAAGGTGCGGGAAGAGAAGGGGAGATGTCTGACAGCATCCCTGCCCTTTTGCTCCTTGTGTCTTCACCAGAGAGGAGGAGCAGGAAAGGAAAGAAGAAAGAGAAGAATATGTAAGTGTTGCCTTTGTTTAGGAGAGAGCAGCAGCGTGCCAGGCTCGGCTGCTGTGAGCTGACTCCTGCTCTGCTGGCACTGACTCGCATCGCCTGAGGACCCGGCCTCACATCTCTGCTTCCTCCTTTGCAGCCTCACTCTGAGAGGGACAGAGTCATTTGATGTGCAAACAGACACGGAAAACAAAGACCAGGACACTTTTCAGCCTCCTTCCAAAGAGTTTTTGAAAACAGGTAGCTCCAAAGGACGGATGGATTTCCTATCTTAGACTCACCTCCCTTCAAAGGCTGGAAATTCCAATCGGCTTCTCCAGAAAAGAGTAGCTCTCGCTCTATTAACAAATTATCCTTTAGGCTTTGTAACTCACTGGGAGATTCTAAATGGGAAATGTTCCCTTCTGTTCACAGATCTTGTTCATCTGTTTCTTCAGGGCTTCACAAAATCACGTTGTTAATATTGATGGGAAGAGCCGCAGCCTCCCTTCTGGGCAACTTTCTTTTGCTTCAAAACTTTCATATTTTCTTCAGTTCTAGCAGGACCTACAGCCCCGTTTCCCTGCACAACCTCAGCCCCCACAGATCCTCCTCTGCCCCAAAGAGCTTCCAACACAAACAGGATAACCCACACAAACAGGATGGAGGAGCAGGTACAAGGCAGAGAACGTGGTGGGGATGGCTTTTTATAGCAGGAGGGCAAGGGAGGTGCTTGGGATTACTCAGGGAAATTGTGGTTAAGAGTCATTTTGTTCTCTGGTACACTTGGACTTCCTCTCAAAAGATGAAATACCCTAAACATGAGCTGGGCTCGCTGTGCTGGCATTGAGAGCTTCTCTCTGAACCAGCTGATGACAACTCAAACCATGAGTGAGAAATGGTTCTGTGCAGCCCTGGAGAGCTGCTGGGGGACAGTTGTCCCCAAGTGTCCCCTGGTGCCAGCTGTGGGGCCTGTCTGGCTGTGCCCTGTTGCCTCCCTCGCTTCCTCCTCCAGTCCCTGCCAGAACCTGTGAACCACTTCCATGGGAATGTGACCCAGTCCCCAAAACCTGGGAGAGTCTTCTTGGTCTGCACTGCCTTCATTTTTTGCTGGCTGTTCCCTCCTGCTCCTCCTGGACTTTGGGCCATCCCTCCTGCCCTGGAACGACTTCCAGTGTGCCGCTGGCGTCCCTGGGAGGAGATGATACCCAATAAACCTGTCAGCGGCCGGGTGAAAGGGCTGGGCCGGGGCTGCTGGGCAGGCAGGAGCAGGGATGCCGAGGGATGGATAAAACTCTTGTTTTATTCATTTGTTCATTACTGAGCGCTGGAGCAGGAGGTGGGATGAGAGCCTGGACACCTTCTCCCGCCCGTGAGCTGTGTTGGGATGGAGACTCCGGTGAGCTCGGGGCAGCGGAGCTGTGCCTGGGCCGCATCCGCTACCGAAAGAGCCGGGCTGGGAGCGGGGCTGGAAGGGCTAATGAAGGCCCAGGGGAGAGGGCAGGATTATCTTGGAAGGGAACTTGACCCTCTCGGAGGTGTTTACACTAATCACGGCTGAAGGTAAATGCAAACTCCGCCAGTTATTCTACGGGGGGATGTGTGGTCCCCACTGCTGTGTAATTTCCCTAATTAAAGCCATTCCACCAGGTTTATTATTTGGAAAAGTAAAAGAAAAATATCCCAGGCTCTCCGAACCTCCCCCTTTCCTTTTCCCTATCTTTATTATCAATAAAAAGAGAGAGAAAATGCTGTCTGGACTTGAGGATTTCCTTCACATATGGAAGAGATTTAGAATTCTCCAGCTCCCAGCATTGGCAGCTCACAGCCCTCCCCTCCTGCCTCCCCCCAGCATTCCCTGTCTGCTCCCTGTATTTCCCAGGTTTTCGTATAGAGAAGGAATGTGCTGGTTTTTTCTGCAGGTTTTTTTTTTTTTCTCTTTTTATCCAATAATAATTATTTTGGAGAGTTGAATCACAGGCACGTGAATCCTCCCGCAAACAGCTTTGATATTTTTATGTGTATCCGTGCATTTGCATTTCTGTGCCGTTTTCTGGTGCTGCCTTGGATGCTTGGTGTCCGCAGGGACTGCACCTGCTCGTCTGCTCGGGTCAATTCCCGACGGGATCAGATGTCCAGGGTTTGTCTGGCAGTCCGTGTGGGCTGGCAGAAGCTTTGCTTTCATGTGCATTATTTTTTTCTTTCCGCGGAGCGTTTTTGCCTCGCCGCTCTCGGAGCCGCGGCCTTTCCGTGGCTGGGATCGATTAAACGCTCACCAGGGACTCTCCCGGCCAGGAATCTTCCCTTCCCTGGCTGCCTCCCGGTGTCACACCAGGGCGTTCAGCTGTCCTGACCTTGCTGCGGCAGCTCCCAGGGCAGGAAACCTTTCCTGACCCTCCCTTCCTGCCTCTCCCCCAGTCCCGAGCTCTCCGCCCGTCCTTCCATCTGCGAGCTCTCCCGGGGCTCTTACGCAACCCTTTGGATTTTGGTGTTCCTGGCCGGGAGAGCGAGGAGGGGGTTGGATGGGTGGGGGGACAGAGGTTTGATTTTGTAACTCGGCTGACCCTGCTCAGCCACGCCGAGCGGAGTTTCCCCCAGCTCTCCGGGAGGGAGGAAATATCCCCCCTGTTTTCCGTCTTCCCGATGCTCCTTTCCTTTCGTGGAAGAACCATCGGGCTTCCAGGCTGCTCCACTCCCATTCCCTGCTGCTGTTCCCAAGTTTTTGGTTTTTTTTTAATTGCAGCTGCGTCTCTGGACTCGGGTAACTTTAATTAGGGTGTTGATCCCCATCTGATTTTTCCCTGGGAAAGGAAATATTCCTGTCCATGGCTTTTAAAAACAAAGCCACCCCTCAGCCAGCCAATACTGGGAGAGGCAATGAAAGCAATTAATGGTGTCAAAAGACCCTGGGAGGGCTGGGCTGGTGCAGGGGTGGGAGCTGGATTGTCTGGGGAATGATGGAGGGTTCTGGACTGGGAGCTGGATTGTCTGGGGGATGATGGAGGGTTCTGGAATGGGAGCTGGATTGTCTGGGGGATGATGGAGGGTTCTGGACTCAAACTCCAGATGTGCTTCCTCAGCTGCAATCAGAACCCACCAAATGCATCCTGAACAGGGGATGGAGGGAGGGGACTCCAGGCAGTTCTGCGGGGCCCTTGGAACTGCAGGAACGTTTGACTCCCTGGTCCCAGCAGTTAAGGAGAGGAACAGGGATGTTCTGCTCTCCACCCTCCATCCCAGGGCCGGGGGGAGTCCTCGCTTTGGGAAAGGAGGGTGGAAGCTCCCAGGGGTTCCCTGGGCCGGGTCAGTGTTGGGAAGCACCTCTGGCTCCTGTCGGGCACCAGAGGAGCAGCTGGAGGGTTTCTGGGCCATGCCTGCACCAGCACCTCCTGCCTGCTGCCCCACCCCGGGTGAGTGTGGGACAGCTCCAGAGGGGACGCTGAGCGGGGTTTGGAGTGGGGTTTGTGTTTGCAGCCTGGCCCAGAGCCCTTTCCAGTCAATGGCAAGAGAATTGATTTTGCAGCAGGTTCTGGGCCAGGCTTCTGGCTACTTTTGTGCTTAATTTAAGAGTAATGGGTATCTACTGGTGAATTCCTCTAAGTAGATTAAGAAAGTGCAATTGATTCAAAACTGGCTGTGGATGAATATAAAAGGCAAAATTGATTGGCTCAGTCTATTTTAATTTTCTGGGAACGGAGGGATGTAATAAATAAATAAATAAATAAAACGTCCCAAACTTGATGTAAAAATGCAAAGTGCAAAGTAAACAGGACTTTTAAAATGGCATGGCTGGGGCTGGAATTCTGGGATTTACAAGGAATGGCCCTGGTTCCGATGTTTTCCTACAAAAGTAGTGCAGGTCACCTGTGACCAGACATTGCTGCAGGTGCAAATTCTCTTTTCTGTTCATGGTTTTTTTAATTTGTGTTTTGAGGGAAGATGCTCTCTGTGTGTTGGGTGACGCCTACATAAGTACATCTGGAACAGCTGTACCTGTAACATCTGTGTCTCTTACATATGTACTGGTGTATATGGGACAGCAATAACCCTAAGCCTATCCCCAGCTTTAGGGCAAGGGTACAATTCGCACAAAGGCAAAGCAAAAGCCCCCTGAGGAGCAGGGAAAGGGGCCCTGTTCTCCTGGGGGGCTGTTCCTGCAGCCTCAGTGCCCCCCTGTTTGCTGCACTCTCACTCTGCTCGGGGCTGACCAGTCCCTGGGCACTCACTGAGACCCCAGAACTGCTCCAGGGTGCCGTAATGGCCATAAAATGATGTTTAATATCTGCTCAGTGCCGTCCTCTTCAGTCTGTGAAGTCACACCAGGGAGGGAATTGCAATTATTTTGAAGATTTGCACCCCCTCCCTCCCCATCCCCTTTAATTGTTACGCTAAACTGCAACCCCAGAAAAATACAGAAAGCTTCGGGTGAGAAAGCTCGTGCTGACACAGTCCCAGCTCTGCAGCAGGGCAGAAGATGGTGCAAGGACTGCCCTCCTTGCTGCTCCTGGCCTTCTCCTCACTTCTCCCTCCTTCTCCTGCTCTCCCTGCTGCCCTTGGGCTGAGCCCTCTCGTGTTCCTGAGAGAATCCCAAGCTCATTCTCTGTGTGCAGGGGCAGGAGTGGAGAAGCCCCTCGTACACACAAACTTCAGGGTAGGACATGCACACTTGATAAAATACATGGTTTTTTTCCCTTGCCTATGCCTTTTCCCACTTTTATGCCGATTCTGACCCGCTGCTCTCCTCTGTCCTGGGTGTCTGCTGCCCACAGCAGACCTGCACTTCAGTGGGAAAAGCCACTCTGGCTCCTTGGGGTGATGCCTTCCAGATGGGTTTAGCTCATTATCACAGCGATTAGGACTCCCCTTAATGACCGCAACTGGAATTTATTGACAGAGGTAAACAAGTTTTTGTTTTGTATTTGGGGGAAAGTGCTTAATTTGTTTAATTAAGAAAACATGGGCTCTTCTATCAGCGTTCCTCCCCTGCAGGGAGCCTGACCGGCTTTCCCTGGACTTCTGCGTTTTGCCAGGTTTATTTGGAAAGTTGAAATAATTTTTCTTTTCAGGGAAACTGTTATTAGTGAAGTGTTCCTGTGCATTTATTGGACCTGTTTCACACACACCTCTCTCCCTCTCCAAAGAATGTGCACGGAACTGGGCCTCACTTTTCCTTGCTGTGGTTCAGGTCCCAGTTCCGTGGTTTTGTTGGCTGAAATTGCAGATTCTGTGGGGCAGTGACACTCCACTGCAGAGGAGCTGGGAGCAGGGACAGAGGGATCTGGGCTGGATATTCACTGCTGGGTCAGGAGAGGAGCTGGGACCAGGGACAGAGGGATCTGGGCTGTCACTGCAGGGTCAGGACAGGAGCTGGGACCAGGGTCGTGCTGTGCCAGGCTCTGTACACAAATCCACGTGCAGGAAAATGCCTTGGCCTCCTGGGAATTGTCCTCCTGGGAGTTTGTGTGGTGGCAGCAGGGAGCTGCTGAGGGGGGAGCATGGCCAGGGCCACCGAGGGAAATCTGTGCAGGGCAGGACCTGCTCCATCCACCTCAACAAGCAGTGGGAAGGAGCCTCAGCAACTCAGGCTGGAATTTCTGTGGATGGTTCCCTGCTGTGGAAGGAACCTGCTGCTGCCTGGCACAGGCAGTTGTCCCTTCCCAGCTCTGGATTATCCGGATCGTGACTTCCCTGGGCTACTGGCAAAGGTTTAATTGAAGGTTAACGTGCAAATATTTGGTAGGAAATGTTGCGGAGACGGAGACTGGTGCCTGATTCTGCTGCCATCTTCCTTTCCTCGTGGTGTGGATGAGATGCAGGCTGGGAATGAAGGGGTGGGAGAGGCTGGGAGTGCACGGCTTGGTTAGGACTGGAAGGACTGGATATGGAAGTGCCTCTGCTGCAAAGTCCTTGGCAAAGTGGCCAGGAGCTTTGCCCCCCCAGCACAGCGGTGTGAGCCCTGCAGGGACTGACAGCTTTGGAGAGGAGCTCCTTGCCTCCGAGTTTCCTAACCAAATCCTTGTTTTCTTCTCTCCTCCCCTCTCCCTCTCCCACTCCAACCCGTTCCAGAACCGGGGGCGCCTGGCAGAGAAGAGGACGATCCCCCTGCCCCCCACCAGGATCCCGAAGAAGGAGCTGACCTCGATCTTCTCACACAGCGACGACAGCGAGGAGAGCGATAAGAGCAATGGTCAGCACCCCGAAGTGAAGCAGGAGGAGGATCTCCACATCAGTATCATGAAAAGAAGGTACTTCCCGGTCAGGGAGGGCTGAACTGACGGAGCAGAGACACAGAAAACTGGGCAGAGGGTGACCAGCCTTGGTGAGCCCCATGGAGGCACCTCCAGGGCCTGAAATTAGACCAAAATTGCCACATTATAGCTCAGAAAGAGTGGTTGGATTTTTTTTTTCCACTTACTGCTGTTTGGGGTGTGTGTGGCCTTGCACCACAGGCCTTGAGTTTGCACCCAGGGGTCTGGATTTGCAGATTGTCCCTTGTGTCCCACCCTTTGTCCAGTGCTCTGTGTCTTTGTGGCCGAGGAATTGCATGGCCAAGGAGTCATGTGTGGGATGTCTGAGTACACAGGGGGGTGTGGGGCCCAAATCCTGCCTTCTGCTTTCAGCTGTCTGCCAATTCTGGTGGAATATAAACTGGAGAATTCAGTGTTGGGGAGCAGGGGTTGGGAAGGGGGCAGCAGCAGTGTGTGGGGTTACATATTCTGATTACAAGTGTCAGAGGGCATCCTGAGAGCCTCCAGGAGTGGGGTAGGAGCAATGGGGTTGCAGTAGGGAGGAGTGGCTCAGGTGAGGGCTCAGCTCAGTGCTCAGTTTGATCCTTTCTCAGTGCCACAAACTCATCCAGCCTGGAATCGGGCAGTGTCAGAGGAGGAGGAGAAGGGATTGTCTTGAGTTAGGCCCTGGGAACCCTCACTGGCCTCTCCTGTGTGGTCTCAGTGCCCACAACATCCACCCGCAACATTTTGGGTTCTCTCATCCCTCTGGAAAAAAACCAGGAATTTTAGAAAAACCTGTAACTCCGGGAAAACACATCCCCGAAGGCACCGTGCCTCGGCCTCCCGTGCGGATCACGGCAGCTCATCTTGGTTGTCATCTCCCTCTGATGCATCGCAGGGCTCAGATCCCGAGACAAGCCCTATAAAAACACGGGAGAGGGAACTGAAGGCCTGTAATTGCTTTCCTTATGTTTTATGTGTTTCTTGCCTGGGAGGAGATAAGCTATTCCCCCTTCCCTTGGACGGATGCCGGTGCACTCAGCGGCCCAGAGCTCGGAGCAGGGACACAAAAGAGCCACCAGCTCTGCCCATAAAACCCTCCTGGAATTAAAGTGGGGCTTTCTCATCGCAGCTGTCCCGGAGCCTCGTGCCAGGGTTATCCCCTGGAAAGGGGAAGGTGTTTGGGGAATGCGTCTGTGCAGGAGCCAGGGAGGAGGGGGAACCCTCCCGGTGAGCTCTGGTGAGCTGCCCTGCTTTTCCTGCCCCCTTTCCGCGATGCTTTTAAATGCTGCAAAATTGCGGTGCTGGATTGTCTCATTAGGAGGGAGAACGACGTGATAACTGTTTAATTGAGATGCTGGGCCCCCCAGATACAAAGTGCTCTTATCTTAAATCTTTAATTACTGTAATTGCTTTGCCTTGTTTGTTAGGAAATGAAGAAGAAGCGTGTGGGAGCTGTGAGGCAGCGGTCCCCGGCTTGCCGTGGCTGAGCTCTCCGGTGGTTCTCAGTCAGTCTGGCTGGAGCTCTCCTGTTTGGAATAGTGGGACAAGGCAGAATTCCTGTGAGCGTAGAAATGAGGGAAAAAAGAATTCAGTGCTTGGTGCCCAGGCAGGGAACATCTACTGCTCCAACCCCCAGCATTCCCAAGCGCTCTGCCCCTTGGAAAGGGATCCCCCAGCCCTCCTGTCCCAGAGAGGGGCAGGACTGGGCACTTCCAGCTGCTCCAGAGCCACGAGTGGGGAGCAGCCTGACCCCTCCTGCCCAGCCCTGCTGTGATCCCACTGTCTTGGCAGCAGGGACGGGCTGGGGGTGGCCCTGGGGACAGCACAAAGGCCACCGAGCCCAGACAGGCCAGCGGGGGCTGACAGAGCCTGGCCCCATCTGCTTCTGCTCTGGTTCACCCGGTGTGTCCTCTCCGAGGGGCTGCGGCTTTATGGGCCCCCACTGGGAAGAGAAATGGGTTAAACTGGGAGAGGGAAACAAGGCCAGGTTTGGGCAACCTGAGTTTCCCTCCTGCAGCCCTGGCTGTGCCCCCTGCAGCCCTGCCACTCAAACACCTGCATTGCTGCTCTGAGCACTGCTGCCTTGGCCTTTTTCTCCTCTTCCCAATTCCACCCGTGGTGTTTCCTTCCGCTGCTGGCACAAGGAAGAGCTTCCTGCTGCCCTGAGGGCTGGGCACTGGTGAGGGAAAGCCTCTGGGGACGAGGACAGGGCTTGGCAGCTCGAGTTTCTGGGCCGGTCCCTCACCCCAGCCTTGGGCAGCGAGTTCCTCTGTGACCCTGGGCGCTCGCCCGTGGCCTTCGGAGGGGATGTGAGGCACAGGGAACCTGCCCCGGGGTGTTCCTGCAGTCCTGGGGAGGGGCAGAGCCCCGCAGGTCCCGCTGGAGTCAGAGCATCCAGCTGATCCCACGTCCTTCCCAGGCAGCCTCCCTGTGCTGACAGACTGCAGCCTCTCAGCTCGGAAGGGTGTGGGGACAACGTGGCAGAGGAAAATCCCTTTTCTTCCTCTCAGATTCCAGCTGCCTGGAAATGCTGCTCTCTTCCAGCACTCCCTACAAGCAGCAGTTGTGCTGCCTGAATTCCCAGGGTTGGGTTGAGCTGTCCTGGCTCTCTGCTGAGGGTGTTTCTCTGGCTGTGAACATCATTTTTCCTGTTTGGGGATAAGAATGATGTCAGTGTTGGGCATTTCTGTACCAATGTCACCTGCACAGCGATTTCAGTCAGAGTAACACTGATAACAGAGCTGCTCTGGTACAAGGAGTGCAGAGAGCAGGATTCAGATGGGAACTTTGCCTTCAGGAAGCCTTTTTCCTTTCTCACAGACCATATCCACTAAGCTGCCTCTCCCCAGCAAGCTGAACTAAAAGTTAGGCCAGTCTCGGCTTTTGTTCCTGCTCCCTGGATTATCCCAGACACCCAATCAGAGGAGTGGTGGCATCACCATCCCTGGAAGTGCTCCAAAAACGCGTGGATGTGGCACTTGGGGACGTGGTTTGGTGGTGGACGTGGCAGTGCTGGATGAAAAGCTGGACTGGGTGACCTTAGAGGGCTTTTCCACCTTAGTGGTTCTGAGTTGGAGGCTACAAATTCCATTTGGGAAGCATTAACTTCCTTGCACTCCCAGGGAGATTCCAGCAGCACTGATAAATGCATGACCTCAGCCTGGGAGCTTCTCCACCCTGAGGTGCAGAGTGCCTGGAAGGATCTTCAGGATGTTATCCCAGGAATCTCCGGGCAGATGAAAGCTCGAGGAGCCAGAGAGGAAGGCTCAGCTCTAACAGCAAGATCCTCACATGCTGCTGGATTTCAGCCCAGCATTGTCTTGTGGGTTCTTGAATTTCATTCCTGTTTTAGGAACTGGCCTCCTTCATTGGTGTGGGAGGGAGGGACAGAGGAGAGGAGAAAAGCAGGGAGAGCATCTGAGATTAACGGGGTGGGTTGGGAACAGCTTTGTCCAGGTCCCCAGCGGGGTGGGATCCTGTGGCCAAGGATGAGAGTAAAGCTTGAACACCTGCTGGAAGTGGGGGAAGATTCTGAGCTGACCTGAGGCTGGAGGAGCCCTTGTGGGATATCAGGGAATGTGTGCTGGGCTCAGGAATGGGCGGGATGGGTGCAAATGGATGTGGGTGGCAAAAATGCCAGGTGGGATGAGAGCTGTGGGACATCCCTGTTCCCATCCCGGTGGGATGAGAGCTGTGGGACATCCCTGTTCCCATCCTGGGTGGGATGAGAGCTGCGGGACATCCCTGTTCCCATCCCGGGTGGGATGAGGGCTGTGGGACATCCCTGTTCCCATCTCAGGTGAGATGAGAGCTGTGGGACATCCCTGTTCCCATCCCGGGTGGGATGAGAGCTGTGGGACATCCCTGCTGCCATCCTGGGTGGGATGAGGGCTGTGGGACATCCCTGCTCCCCGTGGAGCAGAGTTCCAGGGCAGGATGTGCCACCCCTGGTCTGTCCCTGGGCTCGGGGCTGAGCTCCGGGGGCTCCTCCAGGAAGGTGTGGCTGGGGAGAGGTGCCAGAGCCGGGTCTGGGCTCCAGCAGGAATGAGGCTCCCGGGCTGGATTCCACAGCCCCTCTCCCAATTGCCGTGGCTCGGGAAGAGGGAGGCAGGGCCCCTCTTGTGGCTGGAGACACATTTTGCTGCTTTCTGACACTTTCCCTGCACCGGTTATTTTCTGCCAGTCCCTTCTTCCTGCCTCTGCAGCCCTTTATTTTCTCTTCTCCTTTCGCTTCCCTCCCTCCTTCCCCCTTTTCCTCTGGACCGTGCACCACTTAATCACAGTCACCGTATCCAATAAATGTATTAAAGATCCCTCTGGGAAGCAGGGGCTGGGCCTGGTGCAGAGCGCTGGGAAGTGTGTCAGTGACCTCACGAGGACATGGATTCGAGGGGGAGAGAGGGAGAAAATGGCCCCTCGCTTCCCAGGGATGCTGCAGGATAAACCGGAATAAACAGCCAGAAATCCCTTCTTGCCCGGGGAGGAGATGTGATACCAGCAAAAAGGTGAAGTGTGAGAATGACAGGAAATGAAATCTTGACCCACGAGGGCTCTTGGCAGCTCTCCCGCTCTCCTTGGGCCTGCCAGCTCTCCTGATCCCCTCCTGTCTGACCCTTGCAGCACCAATTCCGTGCTGGAGAACAACCCAGCTGCCCCAAGGCCCAGGCTCAGCCTTGCTGCGGCCGTCAGGCTGTTCTCCCGGCCCTCGTGGGTGAGATTCCCTGGATCCCTGTTCGTTCCCTGAATCCCTGTTTGTTCCCTGCGCGAGCTTCTGAGTGCTGGGAAATAGCCTGATGTGGATACGGGGGGACTGTGGAGGCTGGGACAGGGATAATGGGAAGAGTAGGGAGGAGAGGGGATCCAGCTCTGTCCATCCAACCCAGCATCCAGGGAATGGTACCTGCAAGTCCATCTCCCCAAGCTGCCTCCCTGCAGCGCTGGGATTGCCCTGTTCCCGTTCTGTTTCCCGGGGCACGTTGAATTCCCGGGGGTCCTGGTGGTGTTTGGCTGTGCCTGTTGCAGAGAAATCCTCAATTCACCCTTCCCTGGGGACACCCCTCACCCGCTGCTGGCCCCTTCCTGGGGCCACTCTGGTGCTGGAAGCTTGCAGGGGCCGCTGGGGTGACATGGAAATGACAGGGGAGGGCAGAAACAACCTGAACATTCAAACCTGCCCCAGCTGCTCCCTGCTCTTCTGCCAGCTCTGCCACCTGCTTTTCCAGGCCGGATCCTCATCCCAGCCCAGGCTCCAGAGGTGCTTTGGACAGCCTCAGACCTTCCTGTTAAGGTTTTTTGGGTTCACACACAAATACGAGCAGTTTAATTCCTGGCACAAACCAAACCCTGGCATTCCAGTCCCTGGGTGAGGAGGTGGCAGGGACAGCAGCAGTTTTTAATTCCCCCCCTCCTCCTTTTCTGCTGTTCGTTTGTAAGGGACTGGCTCCTGCTCTCCGCTCTTGCTGCAGCCCAAGGACAGGCTTGTGGAGCTGAGAGTTCGCAAATTATCGGTAATTTGATTTCAATTGGATGAATAAAGCATTAAAACAAGATGTACATCAGCCTCAGAAATGTAATTGGCGGTAACAGCCCGGTGATGCGGGATGAGCGCTCCGTTCTGCTCCCCATCCCTCCCTCCTCCCACCAAAAAGGATAATGAGAATTTAATTCCATTCTCACCTATTCATTTGTCTAAATGTGAGTGTTTAATTGCCCATCGTGGCAGAGAGGTGTTTTCAGCCTCGCCGTGGCTCTGAGCCGTTCCTTTGGGATGAGGATTCCGGAAAGTTTTCAAACATTTTCTGAATTTTAACTTTAAGGAGCAGCTGCTGCTGCTGCGAGCTCGGGAGCTGGGGAGAGCCTGTTGCGTTTGTGTTTGCAAATAAAGTGTTGGGAGGATGGAAAGCCGGGAGGGATTTTCTAAACTGGGGTTGTTTTCTGCTGATTCCAGAACCGGGCTGGAGCAGGGGCCCCCATTGAGGAGAGCTCCTCACAGCCCCTCAGCCCTGGGGCAGTCCCATCCCTCCTCTGCTGTTTCCTGGCCCAATCCACAGCCCCTTCCCTGGGGTTGCTGGGGGTGCTCCCTGGTGCTGAGGGGAACAAAAACCCCCCGACAACCCCAACCCCCTGGGCTGTGCTGCCTTCATTTAGGGTGTTGTTCATCCCGGATCCGCTGCCCCAGCGTGTCCCAGGAAGGGTGACAGGACACCCCCAGCTCATTCCCGAGGTGGGGAATTGCTGAGTGTCCACTGACAGCCGGGGTGGGCACAGGGGAGGGAACAGGGCACGGACACAGATTTGGGATTTCTGAGCTCGTTCTGCCTCCTCTGAGCGGGGCCTGGGAGTGGAGACAGCGCCTGGCAGCCCCTGCAGCTCTCAGGGAGACTGGGGGCGGCAGGAGGGGGTCTGGAGCAGCAGGAGAGGATCTGGATGCAGGAGGAGGGGGTCTGAATGAGGCAGGAGAGGGTCTGGATGCAGCAGGAGAGGGTCTGGATGCAGCAGGAGAGGGCCTGGATGCGGCAGGAGAGGGTCTGGATGCAGCAGGAGAGGGTCTGGATGCAGCAGGAGAGGGTCTGGATGAGGCAGGAGAGGGTCTGGATGCAGCAGGAGAGGGTCTGGATG
>VZRJ01011170.1:49084-72766 GCA_013397565.1 Ptilonorhynchus violaceus
GAGCAGCACGAGGCTGTTTTTGTCTGCGCAAAGCTGGAGCCAGACGCCCGCTGAAAGTACCTAAAGACTTTCTGTCATAAACTTATCTGATTAGCAGCGAGCTAGACACAGATTAGCCCCTGCTCCAGCAGCAGGGACGGGCTCGGCAGCGCCGGGATCTGCTCCCGGTGCCGGCAGAGGGGGAGCAGCAGCTGGGGGAGGCAGGGGGGCTCAAGGGGNTGCTAATTTGGGTAAATTTTTGTAAGCGTCTCTGGCTCTCCTGGCTGTCATCTTCCATTTAGAGAGAGGGCAGGAAGAAAAATAGCCCCATTTAGCTTGGGGCAAGCCCCTCGTGCTGGAAGGACGGGGAGTTCAGCATCTTCTGCAAACAAACAAAAGGGAGACGTTCCAGCACTGCCAGTTCCTGTTTTACCTTGTTCTTCCTCCTCACTGTTTGTGTACCGTTTATTCGAAAAGGTTTTGCCGGTGGAGAGTGGTTTGCAAGCAAAAGCATTCGCCACTGAACCTCAGCATCTGCTACAGTGAATTGTTTTTTGTGTTCTCCCTCTGCATAGAAGGAAAAAAATTAAGGAAAATAAAAAAGGCTAAACCAGCCTACTTAGCAGCAATCTGATGCAAGGAGAACAGGCAAAATAACGCTGAATTGCTGTAACACATTCTCTTTTCCCAGAAGGAAGAGCATTGTTTCAGGATCTGGTAGAGGGGAGAGTTGAAAAGGAGTTCTGTAAATAGATCTGTATCCTCAGCTCTGAGTGGTGCTGGTGTCCGGGTTTGTGGTGGGCTCCTCTCTAAAGAAAAAACTATTATTCAACCAAATCAAATCAAATCAAATCCAATAGTCCTTTGTTCCGGCAGTGATGGAATGGAAAAACTTAGCTTTTCAAGAATGGAAGGGTGGCAGCTGATAGAAAACTATCAGTTATTCCAGTTCAAGTTTCCTATTAATTCTGGAATAGACCTGCCAATTCCTACACTTTCAGTTTTTCCATCTCCGATGTGAGTCCTGGCCCGCGCCAGCTCTCTCTGGCAGGGCTGGGATCAGCGGCTCTGGCAGCTGCAGGGCCCTTTATGGGAAATGAGAGGGAGGCTCGGGAAGGTCTCCGCACTCCCCCAAAACTCCGGGAGGTTACCAAGGGCACCCCGTGGGTGCGTGGGAGGGCGGGTGGGGGGGGGGAACCTTTCCCTCAATCCAGCAGTGTTGGAGCAAACAGGAGGCTCTCCCGCGTTTTCCCACGCGGGGGAAAAAGCGAGCGCGGGGTGGCAGACGGGGTTTGCTTAACGTGGGCTTTCTGTGCTCTGCTGCAGCCGCGACAGCGACCTGTCCACCATCATCTCCAGCCTGCACCAGAGCCGCCAGCTCGGCATGCCCGACACCCAGAGCCGCTGTGAGTTCAAGAGAAACCCGCTGGACGTGGGCCTGGCCGCAGCAGGTGAGGGGCCGGGGCAGCTCCCGCTGCCCTGGGCTTCTTCTCGTCCCTCCTCTCCCTCCTGCTCCCTCAGTCGGGCGTTTTCCGGCTGTTTCTCCAGCTGTTCTTCCCGCGGCCGGTTTGTGCGGCGCTTCGTAGGAAAAAGCTTCTCGCGTTCTGGCTCAGAGATGAACGTGGAGAGGATTTGGCGGTGGCGGTAAAGCCCTCTGGAGATCCCAGGCCTGTGTTATTCCCGCGTCCGGTGGTCTGTGTGAGAGGAGCTCGCGCCGGCGGAGGAGCGAGATGTCCCCAGGGCTGGTGGCGAGTGAAGCAGAAAGGCCTCGCAGGGAGCATGATTTGATTTGTAATTTCATTAATCAGAGGCTCCCCGCGCTGCCGCCGGGCCTGCCGGCTCCTCTGGGAGCCAGGGTTGGTTGGGTTTTTGGTGCTACCTGGCTTTTTTTTGGGGTCGTTCCCCCGGTTTTGGCTTCGCACGGTGTGAAAACAGAAATGCTGCTCTGGGATCCTGCCCTGGGAATCCCTGGGTGTCAGGAAGGGAGTGTGGGAAAGGATCTAGTGGCAAATGGGCAGAAGTCAACAAGTGAGGCTCTGTAATAAATAAAACAAGATCTGCTTGTTGATTGCAGTGGGTTTCCTGTGATTATAAATAAAAGCTGAGGAAGACTGGGATTTCTCTCAGTTTTTATATTGAGTGATCCCCGTCCTTCCAAATCAGAGCTGGATCTCTCTGTGTGTCAGTAGAGGCCTTTTCTGCAAATCTGGTTGTGGATTTGTTGATATTTTTTGGTGATTCGTTCTGTTGAGTGTGTAAATGAACCCCAAATCCAGAGGGAACCCCACACCCAGCACCCTCTGGGGTCTGGGGATGTCTTTGGGGGGAGTTCAGTCACGTGCCAGGTACCTGGGTTGCCCTTTTGTGGGATTCGACCCTTTCCAGGCAGGTTCCTCCTGCCTGCAGTGGAATTTGTGCTGGTGGGAAAACCTCAGTGAAGTCTTCAGCCCCACATCCGTGTTGTGCCGAGCTGAGGGGTGGGTGACGTGTCTGGAAATCAGCCCTGGGCAGCTCCCAGGCTTTGCTTTCCCGGCTCAATCTCCAATCTCATCATGGACAGTTTTCCACAGCCCCTTTTCCAGAGCTCCTGGAGCCAAACTGGCCGGAGATCCGTTTCTCTGGGTGGCCCTGCTCGAGTCTCTGTGGCTCAGCTGCCCCTGGATGTCAGGATGGGGTTTAATGTTGTTTCCTTTGCAGAGAAACTGCTGGGCTTCATCGGCATTGCTGGAATTCTTTGGGACTTGTGGCATTCCAGAAATGCAAAGGTTTCCTCTCATCCCCATCAGGAGAAGAGAGGAGATGTAGAAGCTCTAATTCCTCTTTGGTAGAGTTGATGTTCAGGGTGCTCTGCTTGGTTTCTGAAATTAAGAAACAGGAAGAAACGGCCTCAGGTTGTGCCAGGGGAAGTTTTTGGGTTCAATATTAGGGAAAATTTCCCCAGGGAAAGGGTTGCAAAGCTTTGGAAGAGGCAGTGGTGGAGCCACCACCCCTGCAAGTGCTCAGATGTGCGGATGTGGCACGTGGGGACGCGGGGCAGTGGTGCTGGGTTAAGGGTTGGACCAGGCGACCTTGGAGGTCTTTTCCAGCCTTGATGATCTTGTGAAATATTCCCTGAATGTCTGAGCAGGGGAAGAGAAGAGGCTTCTGCACACACAAGGCCACCAGCCGGTGACAGAGCTCCTGGGGACGCGGCGGGTTTGGGGTTGTTTAATGGGAGGTGACTGGGGAGGGAGTCAGATGAGGGGGATGGGGTGTGTGGAGGGAGAGGGGCTGTGTCACCTCTCCCCAGGGGCAGCTGCGCCCCCATTGCCCTGCTGGCTGCTGGTTTTTGAGGGAAGGCTCCTCTGCCCGAGGGCAGGGCTGGGGCTGGTCCTTGTCACCAGCCCAGACACCAGGTCGGGGCGGCAGGAACAGAACGCGCTGGGGTTTGGGGCTGATGATTTCGGGGTCGTTGCTGCTGGCAGGGCTGGGAGGGGAGCAGGGTGTGGGGAATTGCTCCGTGTAGAATTTCAGAGTTAGTGCTGGGTTAGTCTGAAGGTCTGGTTGTTGTTCAAGCCGTTTTCTTCCAACAAGAAGGGAAGAAGAACCTTGCCCCCGCTTTCTGCTGTGTGCACTGTCTGCCCTGGAGAACGGCCCTGTGCGTTTGGGTTGTGAGAATCTCCCCCTCAAAGGGCACCTGCAGATAAACAATGCTGAATAAATGATGGGGATGCCATTATGTTCCAAATCCTGCATCGCTCCTGCCTGGGAGCTGCAAGTGCTCTCCCAGGCTGCTGGAATCTGCTGCCAGAACGTTTGCTGTTGCTGCTTTGTGGGTTGAAGGTGGTCTGGTGGTCCCAGTGAGGAGAGAAGGAGCACTCTGGAGGCTCCTGGGCTCCCCAAGTGCAGGCTCAGAGCTCAGTGAGGGCTGCTGGACCAGGACTCTGCAGTGCCTGCTCCTCCTTGGCTGTGGCTGAGGTTAAGCAGAGCATTGGGAGCAAGGACAGCGCAAATGGAAGAGCTTTGCCCATGGCAGGGCCCAGGGGGCAGCAGGGGCTGGCAGGGCTGGCTGGGTTATGGTGAATTCTGTGGGAGAATTCCTTGGTACGAGCAGGATTAGAGGCAGTGCTGGGGTTTTGAACAGCGTGGATTGGAAAGCCACAAGCGTTACTGGGTCTTGAATGGTGTTTGGAATGCAGAAAGGGAGCTGAAATGAATGAAAAATAATTGCAAATAATTCTGGGGCTTTTGTGACTTCTGGAAGATGGGAAAGAGCAGTAAATTCCTGTGGAGGCTCAGCCAGTGGAGAGCGAAGGAAGGGCACTTCCCTCCCTGCCATCTCTGCTGCTCTTCATTGATCAGAACGATCCCAAGCTCCCCTTTTGAGGCCTGGGTTGTGTCTACACTGGGCTCACATCCAGCTGCTGGGTTTAATCTCCTCCCACTCCCCTGGCCACTGCTGGACCTTGTTTTATTATTTATTTCCTTATTTTTGAGACCTGCTGCTGAGGCAGCTGCTCCCTGCGCAGGGCAGAGAGCTGAGCCAGCCCCTCGGCCCTGACAGCCCGAGGGAGCAGGAGGAACACGCAGAACCCACCTGGAAAAGGCAGCTCGGGGCACTCCTACAGCTCCCAGAACAGTTTCCCCACAAGCCACGGATGGTCCCTCTCCCCTGCTGACCCCGCAGATGATTTCCTGCTGCGTCCTGCTCCCGTGGTGGTTCTGCAGTGGGGATGCTGAGATGCTCTCCCTGGTGCCGGTTCATCTGCAGGCACGGCTGGGATGGGGTGTGCCAAGGGCAGGGAGAGAGGAAGAGGGCACGGAATGGGGTCTGCGCTTCCTTAGGAACACGTGGAGGCAGCTGAGATGCGGGGAGAGGCTCAGGGACACCTGCAAAGGTGGAGGAGTGTCCCCAGGGCTGGGGTGGGGAGGATGGAGGAACCTCAGAGGGTCTCAACCAGCGCCTTCCCCCCCGTGGGTGTGCTTTGCACACTGCTGTGGGGCCTGAGCGAGCACTTTGGAACAGAGCCCTGGTCCCGAGGCTCTGAGTAAATTCCCCTCCTGCAAAAAAAAACCCCTGTTAATGTCTCCTCTTTCTCTCCTCGAACACCCTCTGTTCTGCAGTGCCAGGTTTCATGGCTCCCCAGTTGCAGTAGGACTGTTTGCATGGATAGAAGTGGAGGAATGAGGCTCCCTCATGCTAGAGGAAGGTGGGTAGATCTTCCCTCTCTTCCCTCTGCCCCTCGTGACCGCAGGGAGTTGGTTCGGTGCCCGCACAGGGTCCCAGAGGGCGCGGAGTGCAGGCCTGGCAGAGCCTCGGGTCCCGCCCCAAACAAGGGAGAAAATCCCTGCGTGAAATGCTTGGGACTGCTCACGGATTCGAGGCCCCTTCCCCGGTGGTCTGAGGTTTCCTTGGCTGTGGTGTGGGAAGCAGCAAAGGGCCAGCTTGCCAGTGGGGCAGAGCTGCCACAGAGCTTGGGATTTCTCTAGGGGGTTTTTGGGCAACGTGGTGGAGGTGGCAAACCCTGAGAGCCTTGGCCCCGGAGCGGGGACGCCCTCGGTGACAGCTCCTTGTTGACCTCAGTGATTCCTGTGGGGATCCCACGTGCTGGGGACACTGTGACACCTCGAGGAGCCCCACTTTAGGGATCCTGCTCCTTCAGAGGCCCTGTACCCCTGGTGCTTTTGCAGCCGTGGGAGAGCAGAGATCACCCACACGTCTCCAAAGCGTCACAGAGCTGGGATTTCTCTCTGGGAGGTTTTTTGTTCTGTACTCGCCCTCTTGGCTCATCTTTCCGCTTGGTGCCCTGCTGACTGAGCAAGGGAGAAGGAGGAATTTTCAGAGTGAGCTGTGAAGAGGCTCGCACGGAAGGATTTGGGGTTTTTATTGACCAAGGCAGTGCCTGGTCAACAAAATCCACATCCCAGTGTGGATCCACAGCTGACCAAGCGAAGTTCTCACTTTCTGTGGGCCTGTCCCTGAATTCTGCCTGCCCTGGCCACGGAGACCTTCCCAATGACCTCCTTTGGCTTTGCACTGGGACCCAGAGCTTTCATACGCTCAGGAGGAGTTAACATTGGGGCTGGACAAGAACTGGGATCAGGGATGTCGCAGCTAATGGGTAGAGACAGGATCGCAGCGAGCGGCCGCTCTCGGAGCGCGGGGTAATGAGCTGGGGTGCAGACGTGTTTTCATTTAACTAAGCCAAACAACAGGGAGAAAAAGCAGCAGCCTTTATTGGACTGCTGCCTTAAATTGAGCAGAAAATCAGCACCAAATGGGCATCCAGGAGCTGGGAGCCCAGGCAGCGTTGTTGACGTGTTTTCCCCGTGAATTGTTTACCTTGGCAACGTGAGGGTCGGGGCTCTGTCACTGCTCCTCGTCCTCTGGGCTTGGAGCTGGAGCACCGTCCCCTCTTTGTGCTCTGTTCCAGTTCATTTTTAGGTCTCCTGAAGCCCTGCAGGGGTGGGAGGTAACCAACGAACAGAGGTCTTGGGGAGTGAAGGGAAAATGGGAAAACCCCAGGTGGAAGCGTTTCCTGTGGCTGTGCCAGCACAGGTTGGTGCGGGGGATTTTGCCGGAGGGAGTGTTAAGGTTTTATTCTCGGCTCTGTCGCTGCAGGAGGGGAAGGAGCTGAGGCAGTTCAGTGCCCTGGTGGTGGAGTCCAGGTGAGATTGGCAAAGCCCTCTAAGATCATTGAGTCCGACCTGGGCAGGGATTTGAGCCTGCTCCTTGCAGGAGGGTTTGTGTAGGATGGCCCTGCAAACACCTTTGGGAAGGTCGGGGTGTGTTGCAAGGGGATTGCCCTCACTTTTATGGAAGAGGTGCCACAGCTGGAGCCTCTCAGCCTCCTCTGTGCCACAGCCAGGACAAGGAGTCTGTCCCTCGCTGGAGCTGGACCCGCCAAACTCGTGTCCAGCACATGCAGCAGCTTGAAAACTCAAATAAACCCCGACTCCTGCTCCCTTTCCCTGCAGCTCTGGGAAGAGCAAGATGATCCTGCTGCCAAAAATAACCTCTCCCCGCCCCCTGCCTCCACCTCCTGTGCCAGGTGCCTTCACAGGAGCTGGTGAGAGCTGAAAACACATCCCTGCTGTTCAGCAGAGACATCCAGGAGCGTGGCACCTGCCCTGCCCACCCTGGGCGGCACCTGGGCAGTGCCACTGCCCTGACCCTACAGGAGTCCAGCTGATGCCTTCGAGCTGGGGTTTGACCCTGCCCTGGCTCCAGGACCTGTGTGTGCCTGTGTCCACCTGTGTCCCCATCCCCAGGGATGCTGTGGGTCAGTCCTGCACAGCCTGGCCCTGTGCCCCTGCTGCTCTGTGGGACACTTCTGTCCCCTGTCCCTCCTCGGAGCTGTGTGAGTGCAGAGGAGATGAGGAGCAGGGATGGAGCTGCTGCTCTGTGGGACACTTCTGTCCCCTGTCCCTCTCAGAGCTCGTGTGGAGGGGAGATGAGGAGCAGGGATGGAGCTGCTGCTCTGCTCCCTGCTCCTCCCAGGTGCTCAGGGCTGCCCAGTGGGTCCCAGTGACAATGAGGGAGAAGTCCTGCTGAAGGGAGAGGGGCGCAGGGACCTGTCCGTGTTGGAGGAGGCACATGGAAATGTTGCCCCAGCCTTTGGGATGGATACCCTCGAGGGAAGCCCACCAGGAAAAGGGCCCTGGGCTTTGGAAACCCCAGGGCAGGGTGTGGGTGACCCTGGCACTGCCTTGGCTCAATTCCTGCCAGCCCAGCCCTGCTCCAGCCGTGTGCCCTCGGGCTGATCCCGGCTCATTGGGAAAGGGGACAAGAGCTGTTAGTGTAATTTGTGAAAGGTCACGTATTGGTTTGTTTATTTTCCCTCCTGCTGTCTCTGCACATGGGGGTGAGCCCAGGGTCCCCCCCGGCAAGGACCCACAGCTCCTTTCCCTCTGTTGAGCATCTCTGATGAGTCTCTGTGGTTCGTGGCCTCTCCCGTGCAAATCGAGGAGCTGGGTGGGGATTCCCCGGGGTTAAACTGCATTTCCATCACCGTGAGGACCTGGAACGTGTCCTGCTGCTGCCCTGTGCCCAGATAAAGGCTGTGGTTTCACACCTGCCCGGGACATGAGCAGTGCCACCCACAGGCTTCGTGTCAGACACGAGCGGGCTTGGGAAGGGTTGGCTAAGGATGGGTTGGGAAGGTTTCATTAATGATTCGCCGTGAGCAGGCTCAGCTGCCTTTTTCATTCATTTTTTTCGGCTCTGCACAATCTTTTTGTTCCCAATTCCTTTTCTTCCCTTTGCTTTTTCCCCTTTCCCACCCTTTCCCCTCCTCCTCGCATTTCTTTACTTCTCAAACCCTTTTTCCCCCCCACTTCCTTTTCCATTCTGAATCCCCGTCTCACACACACACACACATCCTTCTTCCTTTCCATTCCTCTTCCCCTTCATTTCCCTTGTCCCGCTCCCTGCTCTGCCTTGCCCAGCCTCCCTCCCTCTCCCACTGCTGGGGAAGAAGACAATTTGAAGGTTTTCCGCTCCGCTCTCAGCTGAGAGGCTCCTTCCCTCAAGCCAATCAATGGGAGCCTTTCAGCCCCACCGGGGCTTGGCAAACACGAGATCAATAAGTTATTAGCACCATTCTGTCAGCTGTAATGTGGAGATTGATCGGGGCCGGGGCTCCTGCTTGCTGCCTGGCACTTCCCCAGCCTGATAAAGATGACAGATTAAGGGAATAAGAAAAAGGAATTAAGGAGTCTGGCTGTCAAAGCTGTCACGGGCTGGAGGAGCGGGGGGTTTTTTTTTTCAGGGGCTGAATGAGTGCAATTGGACATTTAAATGGTGCTAAGGGGGTACAGCACCACCAGCAGCTCCGCTGGAAATCGCTGTCCTCGGCTTTCCCTTTCCCAAGGAAGCGCTGGGAGCTTGTGGAAGGAGCGGCCGGGGAGGTGGAGCGGCCGTGCTGGGTCCTGGAGGGAGCACCGGGAGCACGGAGCACACACGGGCTGGGCACCCAGGAGCCTGCAGGGAGGTGGGAATGCTGGCCCTGCCTCCCTGGGTGACCGTGGCATTCCCCAGGGCCGAGGGAGGTCCCTGTGGCAGGGCAGAGGTGCCATTTCCACAGCTTTTTGTCACGGAGGTGTCAACTGAGGCCAAACAAGCTTTGCCCGGGAGGTTTGTGGTTACAGAACCCCAGATTGGTGGGAAAGGATCTTAAAGCCCATCCAGTGCCACCCCCTGCCGTGGGCAGGGACATCTTCCACTATCCCGGGGTGCTCCGAGCCCCAGCCTGGCCTTGGACACTCCCAGGGATGAGGAGTTCCCAACCTCTCTGGGCAGCCTGATCCTTGTTGGAACTGCTCAGGTCCTCTGATTGATCAAACTCCCCCCTTCTCCTGTGTTACCCACTGGAACCTGCTCCTTCCTAGGCATGAAAATGAGTCTCCAGCAGGCCAGGACTGCCAGCCCACTTTCCCAGCCTCATTCTTTAAATCTTTTCTGGAGGAAAGTTGGGATTCACAAGTTTGTGATTGCTAAAAAGCCTCTCTGCAGCATATAAAATTAATTCAGATCTCTCTCTTAAGTGCAGTATTTCCTTTCCATGAGCGTTTTTCATACCATGAATATTTACCACCTTTCTGTGGCTTTGGTGCGTGCTGTAAAAATGAATTCTGTGAGAACCTGGGATGCTGGTGCCCCGTCCCTAATAAACAGCCTCGTTCCAGACAGGCAGCAGGATGGCTCCAGCATCCCCTGCACCTCCCTCTGTTGCCCTCCTTGGGATCTGAAGCACTGGACGGTCCTTTCAGGTGCTGTGCTCCAGCTGGGGAGGTGGAGGGAGCGTGTGGAGGTGGGAATTAGCAGGATACTGTGGATGGTGGGAGGAAAGGCAGATGGTCTCGTGGTTAGAGCCGAGGAAGGGGATCCAGGCTGCTTCCCATGCCAAGGAAAGGATGGTTGGTGCAGCATCCACTGGGAATCCTTCTGCTCAGCTCCCTCTTTCCCACGTGCTGTGGCTCACTGGCGTTTGGGGAAGGGTCAGTGGCACCGAGCCAGCCTTTGGGGTGCTCCTGTGAAAAGCACTGGGGCCACGGAGTGGTGATGGTCACGGGCTCTTGTGGGAGGGGCGACTGCACAACCAGCCTGTGCCAAAGTCCTCTGAAAGCGAGCAAGAGGGAGAAAACCCTTGGAATATTCAATAGTGCATCCTCCCTGCTTTGTAGCAAGAGCACATTCCTGTGTCCCATCCCTCCCTCCCCTTTGTTTCCTGTTTTCCTTTCTGTTTCCAGGAGCCTCTTGTCCCGGGGAGCTCCAAGGGTGATGCTCAGGGAGCGTTCATGGACACCCTGGGCTGGGCTGGGGGCAGCCCTGAGCCCCCCTGTCCTGCTGTCCGTGCTGTGTGTGCTGTCAGCTCACACGGCAGCAGCAGGAGGCTGCTCCTGCACGGAGCACTCCCAGTGTCAGTCTCAGTGACACCCAGCAAACAGATAAAGGTGTGGGGACACGAAGGAGCAGCGAGATAACGGGGGCAGTAACGGGGGTGTGCTGCCTGCCGCCTGCCACGGCCCTAACACCATTAAGCTGCGCTGCTGGGAGGGGGCTGCTGCCTTTATTTGCAGCTGGTTTGACATTCCCTGTGCAGAGACCCAGCAATGTTCCCTATTCCCTCCTCCCTGGAGCTCTCCCTGCCCCGGGAGCTGCCCTGCTCTCGCGTCATCCCAGGATCCCAAATCCCAGAGCCCGCTGCTTCCCTTCCCCCAGCTTCCCCAATATTTTTTTCCCCCCATTCTCGTTGCCCTCAGTTAAATTACGGCCCGTTATTCCCATGACCTTGTGCTTCCCCCTGCCTTTGTTCCCTGGGTTCCCGCTGGCGAGGGCCGGTGCCGATGGATGCGCGGAGGGATCCCCCTCTCCCGTCAGCCTTTGTTGGGAGCAGCTCTGGGCCTGCTGAGCCCCGGCAGGCTGGGGCAGCCCCTCACAAAAGCCCCTGGCTGGGGAAGGGAGTCCCCAGGGTCCTCCGAAGCTGTTCAGGAACAGGGGCAGGAGGAGCAGCTGGGATGGAGCTCCGGGCTCGGCCGAGCGGAGCAGCTCCGCCGGTGGGAGCCCCTCTGTGCCCAAGGAGAGGGGACGGTGCCGCCAGGACACCTCAGACCGGTCAGTGGAGCCTGTCACCGGCAGGGCTGGAGTTTGATGGGGGAGTTCAGAGCAAAGGAGGATGTTTTCCCTCTCCCAATCCTGCGAAGGAGGTGGGAGAGGGGCTGTGGTCTCGCTGGATGAGCCTGGGCGGTTTCCCATGGAAGTTGGCTCCGTTCTGTGTTTGCTCAGGACTGCTCGGTCCAAGGGGCTCTGGGAGCAGCCCCAGCGCTGTGGATGGGGAGCGTGAGATAGGCCGTGCTCTCTCCCCATCGCGCTGCAGCAGGAACACGGTGCAGAGTTCTGTGCAGTCCCTCAGCCCTCACTGGGGCTCTTTGCGTCCCACCCCTTCAGCAACGCCGGGAGGGCAAAAACCTCGTGGGCACCCCCTGATTTCCCTCACCCAGGTGAGCCCCCGCCCTCATTTCTCTCCACGTGTGTCCTTGGTGCATCTTCCCCGCCGCAGGCTCCCCGAGGAGAGCGGGGATAAAGTCCCTCTGTCTTTGGGGAAGCCTGGGGATAGGTTTTCTAATCTCCCCAGACTTAGGCTCCCAAGTCCTCTCCTCAAAGCTGATAAGGAGCCTTGGGGTTCTTAGATGTGTCGGTGAGGATGACTCTTAAGCCCCCCAGGTCTGCTGAGTGCAGGGAGGCTGAGGATTAGAGCAGGGCAGGGGACAAAATAACCCCCCCTAACCTGGCTGCCACACGAGCTGGTTTATGGGGCCGTGCCTACGTCCTTTCTCCTGCTGGTGCAAAGCCTGGGGGTGATCCCTCTGTCCTCCTCCAGCTGCTTCCCAGACCTGTCTCCGTGCTCCACCGCAGGAGTGCAGCAGGTGAGTGCTGGACTTCCCACAGAGGAGGGGAGGAAAAAAATCCGCTCAGATTTCCAGAGCTTTGGGGAGAATATTTGGCTTTGACTCCAAATCCTCCCTCTGGATCGCTTTCCCTGCTGCCTCGCCAGGCCAGCAGGAGCCTGGGATGTGATGTGGGAACTGGGGACCTGCGTGGGAGATGTGGGTGGGGGGTTCTGAGCTTAGGGCAGTGGGTGATCAGTATTCCTGGGGCTTCCCCCCAGCCCCCCTTCCTGGAGTTATTGCCTGGCCTGGCTTCATAACTTCACAGTTCTACTGATAATGTCTTTCATTTTCAGCTTTAATATTAAAAACAGGCCTGATTTGGCTTCCTTTCAGCTGAAACGCTTTGCGAGGAGGCAGGAGAGAGGAGGCAAAAGCAGGGCTTTGGGGAACAAAACCCCAAACTCCCCCCCAGTCATCCCTCCCCATCCTTGCAGGTGAACGTTGCCTTTTGCAGGTGCCTGGGCTGAGCAAAATCTGTCCCGGGGCTTTGTGGTCGACGAGCAGCAACGCCCTAAATGCACGACCTGTCTGCGTGAGGGTGCTGGGGCACCCAGGAGCTGCTCTGCCAGCTCATTTGCAAAACATACTTGGTTTTGCTGCTGCTGCTGCTGCAGCAGAGTCAGGGGGAGATGGCCCGTGGCCGCTCCCCGCTCCGTGTCCCGGTGCTTTGTGTGAGCGCAGCGGGGCCGGGGGGGGTGGCAGGGAGGGATAAAGGGCTGGGCTCGGAGTCCAGGGGCCTGGGAAGGGCAGGGGCAGGGGGCTGGCAGAGCTGTGCCCAGGGTGAGGCTGTGAGGAGCAGAGGGTGGGTGCTGGAGCACAAACACGGTGCCGGGGAGGTTGTACCCTGCAGGCTGAGGTGACTGAGTCATTCCAGCAGGTGGGATCTGCCTCTTCTCTGCTCTGCAAAGAGTGCAAAGGTGGGGTTTGACTTCTTAAAACGCTGGGACTCAGGGGATTGGTGCTCAGTTCCGTGCTCTGCTGCTGGCTCGGTGCGTTCGAGGTGGGTTTGTAGATCTTTGTGGTGATATTTATTTGCTTTTCCTTGCTTGCTGTATCTCTTGTTGATTTAGTCCCCACACTGCTGGGGCCAGAGGCATCCCTGCCACATTGCAGGGCCTTGCCTTGTATGAAAAAAAAATGAATAAAAAAGAGGAAATGTTTCATTCTGTGATGTCCCTGAAAATCTGCCGGGGGGCAGCCCCAGTAGACTCAACGTGTGGGATTTGGTGCTGTGGGACCTGAGATGCTGGGGGATCATCCTGGGGATGGATGTGGGATCTCTGTAGAGGGCCAGGCAGGAATGTGGGCTGCAGGACACCTGTCCCTGGGGCAGGATGTCACCCCTGGCTGCTGACCTGTGGGGTTCGGGGGGCTGCTGGGGCACAGCTCTGAGGGTCTTGGTTGAGAGTTCCTGCGTGATCCTGCTCTTGCCCTGCCCCAGTGCAGCCGGCTGGGAGGGAGATGGGACTGCTGACGTGCGTGGGAATAGCTGGGAATAGCCTGGGAATAGCAGGGAATAGCTGGGAATAGCAGGGAATAGCAGGGCGCGAGTCGGAGCGAGCGTCTGCCGGCAGATGGGCCCGGGGGTGGGAGTGGAACAGCGGGAGAGAAGCAGGGATGGGGAGGAATGAGGTGCCTTGGCAGAGCTGTGAAACCAAGGAATCTTCGCTGCTCGCATTCCAACTGCTGTCACATGGACCCGGTGCTGCTGTCACCGCTCCTTTTCCATGGAGACTCCTCTGCCTCCAGCCCTGCCGGGCTCCGCCGCCTCCTGCCCGGGCTGGGAGGGGCGAGCGCAGCCATGGGACTTCTGTTGTTCCAGAGCCACAAATCCTGGCCGAGAACGGTCCCGAGGAGGAGGATAAATGATCTTGGCCTCCAGCGCCGAGGGTTTGCAGTATCAGGGTAACGTTTCCAGGAAAATCAGCATGAAGGATGAAGCATTCCAGGGGGAGGGAGCTGGTGGCTCTGGCTGTGCTCTGTGGCCAGGTATTGCCTGGGCGAGCCGGGAGCGCCTGCGGCTCCGGAGAGGTTCTGGAAGGGGTAAACTGAGGCAGGAGGGCTGATAAAATTCCGCTGGTGTGGAAAGGCTGACCCAGCACCTGGGATGTGAAGTGCTGAGGGAACTCCAGTGCTGTCACTGGGTGACTGTCCTGTCCTGGCTCTTTCCAAGTGCCGCTGTTTGGTTGTGTTTCCTTGGCTTTGGGGTCCGGATGGTCACGAGCCTCGGCATCGCCTCCAGGTGCCGGTTCTGTTCAGGGATTTGGTGACGGGGTCGTGGCATGATAAATTCGGAGCCAGCCCGTGCTCTTTGAAACCTCAAAATGCCCCTCGGGACTTCGCAGAGCTCCCGGATTTCTCCCTGGATAGAGGCACCTGCTGGCGGCGTGTGCTCCGTGAGCTGTGGCAGCCCCAGACCTGCGCTCTGCTCCCGATAAATCCCCTGCCAAGGCAGCACCCCGGGCTGCTGAGCTGCATCCCGAGCGATGGGGAGTGATCCTGAGCGCGAGGGACAGTTGATGGGCTGGAGACGTCCCCTGGAACAGGGATAACGTCGTCGTCGTTATAAATAGGACCGAGGGGGGTTTGTAACCTTCCTTAACCCCCGCGTTCTGGGCAGGTCGCAGCAGCTCGGCTGTGTTTGGGCTCACAGGCAGACACAATCCATTCTCACTCAAATGTGCTGCTTGTTTGTGAGATTCTTTCCCCCCCCCCCCCTTCCTTTTAAGATGCTGCATCTTTAACAAGCCCTTGATAGATGAGGATTTGATGCTTGCAGTGACAAACAGGCTCTTCCTTCCTGCCCATATGCACCATCATGCTTTCAGTTTCCCCGGCGTTATTAGGGGAGGATATTGATTGGAAATCTGCTCGGGGACGCTGTAATTGTGGATTAGAGATTTGGTGTGGGTTTGGAGCTGCAGTAATGCAAAAGGCTTGAGTGTTTCCGTACAATCCAGAGGGGGAAGATTGCTGAGGACCTTGAGGTTTTGAAGGAGGGGGGAGGGAGGGGGAGAGACTGAGAGAGAGAGAGAGACAGAGAGAGAGAGAGACAGAGATACCGTGGTAGGAAGATTCAGAGATCTGTTGTGCTTTTTTTTTTTTTTTGTGTTGTTTTTTTCCCTGCCCTTCCTCTCCCCCAGTTGCTTTGCATCAGGGCATGAAAGGAGTGGAAACACCGGGGGGACAAAAGGCACCAGAACAAATGATGAAACTCAGTAAGGAAATCCACTGGATTCAGAATTTATGGCTTTGAAACGTTGCATTGATCAGTGTACGAATAGTCATTATGTGCTTTTGGGCTGCGTGATTAGGAAAGCAGATCAAGGCTCTCGAGATGATGATTTTTCTTACTTTCATTTTTTTTTTTTTCCCCTCTGCTTGCAATATCTGCGTGTGTGTGTGTGTCTGTGTGTGTGAGAGAGGGAGCAGCAAAATACCAAAGTCTCTCTGGTCGCTCCTGCGAAGAGGAAAGTGCAGCCTTATCTGATACTCAGGTTTCTCCTCTCTCTCCTAGATGAGATTTTAGGCAAGAGAAGAGTATGTTCTCCCAACAGCAGCAGTGAGTGTCCTTTAGAGAGCAAGAAAGCCAGAAGTGAGTCCCCAAAGGGTAAGTGCTGCTTCTCCCTCCCCCATCCCCTTCCCCTTTCTTCTCCTTTCTGAAGAGTGGAACTTAATTGAAATTAAGGCACGGGGGGGGAGGGAGGCTGTGGGGTGGGGGCCGTGTCTGGCACTGGGGGTGCAGAGGAGGCGACCAGGGCTCCGTGTTTTCTTTATCTCCTCGGAGGGAGCCTTGCAGGGTGACAGAAGGGATTGCCTCTTCATTACAATAATTGCTTTATGATTAAAAAAGGAGGCTGCAGCCTTTGAGGTGGCTTTTAGGGGTGTTTCTACTTTTGGGGCAGAATGTCTTGATTCCGTGTTTAATATAAAAGGTACACACGGGCTTATCGTGCTGGCATCTGTTCCTTTAAAGGGAAAAAAGGAGCCTGTCAGGGAGAATGGGGCTGCCGAGTTTTCTCTTATGCATTTATGGCACTGTTCCTATAGAGATGGAATCTGCAGAAGGTTTCTCTATTTAGGGTTTGGTTTGGGTTGTTTTTTTTTTTTTTCTTTATCTCCTGATTTGTCCTACGGTTCTTTCCTATAAACCTGATTTTTAAACTTTCTTCACGACTGGCCAGGTGGGATGGGTAATGGAGCCTGCAGTTAATGAGTTTGTCTCGGGGTTGAGTAAATGAGGGTTTGCAGGCCGTTTACTTAAGGGCTTTGTTGTTAACATCAGACTAATTAACTGTCAGTAACACCCACCCCTGTCCCTGCGCCTGAACCTGCACTCCCTGGCCACTGAAAACAAAAGCAGCGTGGCTGTGTGAAGGCAGATCCTGTTCCATGGGTTTGGAGCCCACCGAGACTCCTCCAGGGGTGGATTCCCAACAACCCACCCCGGGAATCGCCAAGGGGACTTTCTGCAGCGGTTTGTCCTGAAGCCTTCTTAAACTGCACACTTTATGCTGTGCCTTCTACAGATGGATTGTGGGACCTGTGCTGCATCCTGATTGCCCAGAACGGTCCTGTTCCTTTCCTCCTTGCCCCCAAATGGTGATCTGAGGGCAGAATTCTCTGAGAGGATGTTGGGTGCTGGTGTCACCTATAGAATATTGCCAACCTCACCTGAGAAAATTCTAAATCCTCTCTTTGATGTAACCCTGTCCTTCCTGTTAACTCTTTGATACCAGCAGAAGTGCCTCAGATTTTACTGGAACCCTTTATACTGCTGCTCTTTTTCTGCTTTCCTTGATTTTTTTCCCCATCTGCTCTATTCCTGTTATCCCTGAGATGTTTCTGGTGGCTGGGCAGGTGAGTTCCAGGTGATGCTTCCATAGGTTCCTAAACAGATTTGTTCTGTCAGACATGAGACTCCTGTGAGTCGATACTTGGCTGTTTCTGCTGAGTTTGTGTCCCTTGTAGTTCCAAGTTCGTGCTTGGGAACCGATCCAGGGAACAGAACCCGTGTGGCCTGGCTGGGAAAGGGCTGAACTTTAACCAAGCCACGTGAAACCAAGGGATTGCCTTTGGATTCATCCTAAGACAAGTGGCTGAACTGGCACAAATGGATTGTTTTGGCATGGGAGCATCAGGGTCAAGTGATCTCATTCCCTTTCTTTCCTCTGGCTTTCCCATCTTTTTTGCCTGCTGGAGTGGGTTGGGGGCAGGGTGAGGCAGGTGAGGAGCCCTGGGCTTTGCAGGATGTGCTTGGGATCCAAATCCTGCTCCTTGGCTCCCGGTGTTTCAGGGATTCCCCCAACAGAGGGGTTCCCAGGAAGCCCTGAATAAAGCAGAGTTTGGTTTTCTACTCCCACTTTTTTTCTTGGAAGGGGTGAGACAATGGCAGTTCGGAGCTGGGCTGATCTCCCACGTTACCTGGTTTTTGTTAGATCCTTGTGGGCCCCTCTTCCCTCCAGTGCTGTGCAGGAATTTTAGCCCAGGCTGTGCAGACACTGGAATACCACTGGAATATTGAGGGGCTGGAATACCATTGGAATAGTGAGGGGCTGAGACTTCTGTGCTTCAGGGCTGTTACCTCCCCACCCCCGGTGTGAAAAGGGGGTCCTGGGGGGGCTACACCCCATATTTCCGTCTCAACCCCAGCAGTGACAGCCCCTGCCAGCTGAGAGCCCCCAGGAGCCACCCCATCCTGCTGGGATTCCAGCAGCATTCCTGTGGCATGGATACCATGGGGAGAAATGATCCCTGTGTTCTGGAAACGGAAGGATCCACCTTGTGGGACAAACCATTTCCCAATGGGATGGACCCTTGGGGATCATCACTGGGGATTTGGGAGCTGCTGTTGTGGGGTTGTGCTGGAGCCCCGGGCTTGACTGGGATCCAGAGCACAGGCTGGGATTTGGGAATGGGAAGGGAAGCAAGGCCTGGTTGGAGTTTAGGACCACGTGCAGCCCCTTGCACGTTGTGCTGCTGGAGGAGCTGGGTCTGCAGCATCTCCTGGGACACTTTTCCCCCAGCCTGGTGCTCCTGTGCCTCGTGCAGGTGCTGCTCCTGCACATTCTGTATCCCCGTGCTGGTGGCGGGATCTGCCCCTCTCCATCCCATACTGGCCCCGGGAGGATCTGCTCCAGGCGGGATCTGCCCCTCTCCATCCCATACTGGCCCCGGGAGGATCTGCTCCAGGCAGGATCTGCCCCTCTCCATCCCATACTGGCGCTGGGATGATCTGCTCCAGGCGGGATCTGCCCCTCTCCATCCCACACCGGCCCTGGGAGCAGCTCTGGCTCGGGCACAGCTCCCTGGAAGAGCCTCTGGAAGAGCCCGTGGCTCGGCTGGAGCTGCCGTGGCTGCTCCCGACAGGAGAGAGGAGAGCAGAGGCAGCCAAGGAAATCTCTCCCGCTCCCCGGCTGAGCGAAAAAACACCTGTAGGGCTGGAAACGCTTCCAGCCACTTTCCCTTCCCTTCCCTTCCCCCTCCCCGGAGCTCGCTCCGGAGATCAAAAGGGAGCCGTGTCTCGGAGGGAACGGGGCCGCTGTCAAACGGAGCAGAACGTTCTGCATCTCCCGTGGAAATGGGAGCGCCTGGGAGCCGGGGCCGTGCTGGCAGCTCGGGGAGGGAGCTGGATCCCCAGGAGACAATTCCCAGGTGAAACCCTCGCTCCTGTGTCTGGGGATCTGTTCCCCCGGCACCCTGAGAGGCGAAATGCGGCGGGGGGATCGCGGGAAGGGAAAATCGGGGAGAGTGGTTTGGTTCCCGTTTGAGCTGCTGGAAAATAAGCCTGGTAGGAGGCTCACGGTTTGGGAAGATTGGAAACTGGGCTGGACAAAGTGCTGGAAAACACACGTAGGGAACAACATTGGGCTCGCCCCCTGGGGTGCGTGATGAGCTCAGAGGCTGCTCCTTCTGCCGTGCTCCTCTCTGTGCTATTGTGGCCCATTTGAAACAAAACAAAAACCAAAATCTCCCCGCGTCTCTGCTTAATGAAGTGGCCCAGAGCCGGGGCTGGGCTGCGGCTGAGCAGTTCAGATCCAGCCCCTGTGGGTCCGTCCCTGTCCTTTGGGGGCACATCCATCTGCTGGTGGCTTTGGCACATGTCCAACTAGGCCAAGCGAGGAGACGAGGTTTGGCCCCGTTCTCGCCGGCGGCGTCACGGCCCCCCAAACCCAGGGGGCTGAGTGTGGGGGGTGGGCACAGGCAGGAGTAGACCCTAAAGCTGCTGACCGAGGCCTGGCCTCGAGTCTGGTTTGCAGCAGGGTCTGGGGGCTTTGACTGGGGTTGAATAAAAGGCCAAGGTTCCCGTCATGGGTTTGTTGTAGGACAGGAGGGGGGTTGGACAGGCTGGGTGCTCCTGCCTTGCCTGCGATTGCTTGGGGGAGGATGAGCCTTACAAAACGTGTGGAAAGGTTGTGCAGCAGTGCCCTGTCCTTCAGGGTGTGCAGAATCCCGAGTCCCCGGGAGCCTGAGCTGCCCTGGCTGTGCCATTGGGACCCCGCAGCGGTGGCAGAGGGCGGGAGAGGGGGGCTCCCCTCGGCTGGGGGGCACAGGGGGGTTTGCTGGAGGGCCCGAGGGCTCAGCAGATGCCTGTCCTGGCTCTGCCTTCCCGGGGCTGTGCCAGAGTCCATTTCACACCTGGCGGCTGCGGGAGATTTGGCGAGATCAGTCTCCCGCATTACCCCTGGTAATGACAAAAGCAGACAGCAAAGCTCCGGCAAAGCTGGAATTACTGCTGGCTGAGTCATGTGAAATCTTCCAAGTTTTAAGCGTGGAAATCCAGCCTTTCCCTGGATTCCTCCTTCCTCTTAGCCTCCCCTTGCCACCCCCGTTCTCCCTCCCCTCCTTGCACCTGAAATCTGCTCTGCGGCTGATCCGATGGAGTTTATGGTAATTAAGTGTTATTAAATCCCCTCCCCCCTCCCTTTTTTTTGCTCTAATGACACAGCTGTGGGGAGAAAAAAAAAAATCGGTGTTTTTCTAGATCAGGTCTGTGGCTTTGCTCCTTAGACCTTTGGGTAAGAGCATCAGGAGGGAACTGAAACCAGGAGCTTCTGCATCCCGGGGGGAGGGGGCAGGAGCAGAGAGCAGAGGAGGAGGAGGAGGTGGGAAAAGGAGAGCTGGAAGGGAATTCTGCCCTCTCCTCCCTCCCCTGCTGCTTCCATGGATGTCTTGCAGGTTTGGGTTCCTGAGGTGGGAGCAGGCACAGGCCGTTCCCGGTGCAGCCCCTGCCTGTGGGGTCTGGTGTTTGGGGTGGGGGACACAGGACGGCGTGGGAGAGCAGCCCCTGAACCCGTGATTTGCACAGGAAGCCGGCGGTGCCTGGGGCGCGGATTGGTGTCACTGGGGCACGGAGCTGCGGCTGCAGAGACAGCCACGACCTGCTGAGCTCGGGGAGAGCCCTCGCTGTGCTGGAGGGCTTGACCTGAGCTGGAGGGGGCTGAAGTCATTTCGCTTTCGCACTGAACGTGGGAGCCGGTGATGCAACCCTTTTGTATTGAAATGCTGTGCGGCTCAGACTATTATTATTGTTATTATCATTATTATTGTATTATCATCATTATCACCATTACTACCATTATCATTATTATTCCCTGCTGCGTTTTGGGGATAGGGTGGCTTCACTACAGCCTGTGGAAGTTGCATCCCCCAAAGTCCGAGCCCCCTGTGCCGGGCAGTGCCCTGGGTTTGGTGTCGGACAAAGGCAGAACCAACCCCTGGGCTGCTGTGGCAGGGCCACGTTTTACAGCTGCTCTGTCTCTTGGGCCGTTCTGGTCCGCCACAGGCTTATCTTTTCTGATAGGGGCCTTTCTGTCACCCGTGGGATAGACCCCCAGCTTTTCCCAGCCGGATTTCCAGTGCAGAGAGCCACCACCTTGGCTCTGGAGCCGGGCCAGCGGCAGCATCACCTGCCCTGCTCCCGAGGGGCTCTGCCGCTGGAATGAGGTGGCTGGAGCGGCAGGAATCTGGGGCACACGGGAGGGTGGTCCTGTCACTCACCCAGCACAGCCCTGGTCTTGTGACTGCAGCGTGGGGGGAGCCGCTCCCGCTGCCTCCCCTCCCCTCCGCCTGCCCAGATTGTTCCTGGGAGTTCCTCTCTGAGTAATGAAAAGGCTTTGCCTGTGGGAAAGATCCAAGATAAAATAGTGTTGGAGCAGCCAAGGCGGAGAGCGGTAATTACTGTGAGTTGTGCTTACAGTAAACACAAAACCCCTGTGGTTTTCTCTCCCTGACTGTCAGACCGGGATCCCTCCTGCCCTGGGAGCGGGCAGGGCCTTCCCCAAAGCACCTCCCTCCCGGGATCTGCGCTCATTCCGGGAACGTGGAGAGGGAGGGTGTGATTCGGATGGCCTCAGGGTGCTTGGCCACAGGTACAGATGTGAAACAACCCGCTCCTGAGATGTCCCTCCGAGCCGGGCAGGTGGGCGTCACCGCTGTCCCCTGGGTGCCCGAGCATCTCCCACTTCATTGTGTCCTTTGGGTGCTCAGAAGGGTGGGGGGAGAGAGGTGCCCGTGTGGTCAGGGATGAGCTGAAAGAGCAACTCCCATTCCCAGAGAGGAAGGGCTGAGAGCTCGGGGAACTCTCCATCCTCCCTGTCCCCTTGGAGGGTACGGAGCTTGCTGGTGGCTCTGTGTTGTTACAGTGCAGTGCTCGGTGCTTTAGGGGCAAGGAAAAAAGGGTTGTGAAGTTGTTTTGGGTGCTGTGGACTCGCCTGTGCATAAGTCTGGAGGTTTAGCAGGTTGCAGGTGCGTCTTGACCACATTTGATGGCACATTTTGAGCACAAGGACAGCGGATTTGGTACATCAGGCTCAGCGGGGACACTGAGGAGTTGTGCAAATTGGTGCTAACGTCCCTCCCTCCCCCCTTCCTCTTCCTTTTTGCACTGTCCTGTACTTACGTGATTTTCCACTGTATTTCTCTCTGGGAAAAAAAAAAAAAAAGTAAGACCAAATCTTTGTGCTCCCCAGAAAACTCGCAGACGCCGCTGCTGGAGGAGGCGGTGGCTCAGATGACCCCGGAGGAGCACTACAGGCGGATGATGTCGGCCCTGAACGAGCACGGCACCTTCGAGGAGCAGCAGCAGCAGCGCCTCTACCAGCTGGCCAACAGCATGGCCGTGCCCAGCCACGGAGGTACCGGCGCCGGCCTTCCCGCCGGGATGGGGCCGGGAGGCGTCCCCGGCCCCGGAGGGGTTCCTGGGATGCGGGGCTGGGTCACGCAGCGAACGCGAGTGGGGCCGAAGGGTGTCCCGTTTCTGCTGTCTTTGTGGAGGAATCTCCCCCCGGCTGGCTGTAAATGCTGATTCCTTCCGTAGCTATCCGTGGGGATGTGCTTTTCCTTGCTGGAATAGGGCAGCAGCAGCATCACTGCTGGGTGTTTTGCAGGGGTGGTGAGAGGGGGTCCTTTTTTCCCCTTGTTTCAAACGTTTGTGTCTGTCTGAATATTCCGAATCTCTGGTGTGAGGCTCGTTTGGGCCGTGGTGGAGCAGGGGGGTGAGATGTTGGCAGTGCCAGACACTCCCGGCATTTAGGGATGGAAATGGGGAGATGATGTTGCTGCCTTCCCCTGGGGCTGGAGTGCTGCCCGGAGGTCCTGCAGTCCCGGGATGTGATGAGTCCCACGTGGACTGAGGGGTCGCTGGAAGGTTTTCCCTGGGTTTTGGAGGGAGCTGGCTGGATCCAGCACGTCCTGGGCTGTGCCTAAAGGGGGCACCAGGCGGTTACAGGATCTACCTGGGATCTGGAGGATCCCTCCGCGGGTACGGGCTCCTCACCCCCTTCACCTTCCCTCGGGCGAGCAGAACCCGGGTTTGACCCCAGGTAAAGCCCTGCCCTGTCCCAAGTCCTCTCCTGGCAGGAGAGGGATGGGAAGTCCCTCAGCTGTCCGGATTAGGCAAAGCCAGGGAGGTGGAGGAGGTGATGCTGCTCCAGTCACGGAAGCAGAGGGCTGGAGCATCACTGACCAGCAGAGCCACGCCCGGGTCTGTCCCTGTGCTGCTCCCTGCCCGAGGCGTGCAGGACTCGCACATCCTTGCCCGGCTGACGCAGGGAAGGAGCAGCAGCAGCCTCAGCACAGCATCCAGCGAGAGCTGGAGGAGAATCTCTGGTCTCGAGTGCAAATCCCCAGGGCTCCTTGTTAGGTTAATGAAGAGGCTGTCTGCTTTTCCACTCTGTTTGATTTGATTGGCTTCTCTGGGGGCAGGAAGGCGATTGCTGTGCAGGAAGGATTTGCTTATCAGCAAAGGCCCTGCACAAACCTGCCCCAGCCGTGCCTGCTGAACGTGGCACGGGCTGCTGGGCTGGTGCTGGGCGTGCCAGGCGGTGCGGGGCTCCTGCAGACGGGGTGTGGGGCAGAGCCTTGTGCCACGGGGCTGGGATGGAGCGTGGATCTGCGAGGACACACGCACGGAGCCAGGGACAGGGCGTGACAAAAGGGTGGCACACGCAGACACGAAAATGCTGAATATTCACCATGACATGGGGTCTGTGCAGAGCGGGTTGAGTCCAGCAGGGCATGGACACAGCACAGAACGTGTGCTGTGAGCAGTATTGTGGCAAACACTGGCCCTGGGTGGCTGCTGGACACAGGGAGGTGTCCATCCCACCGGCTGGGATCACCCCTTTCCCCCAAGGAACGAGAATCACTCATTCCCTGGAGAGCCTGATGTGTTTTTATGGTGATGATTCAATTGTCTCATCAGCATTTGTTGGGGGGGGGTCACGCTGGGGGTTTGGGGCGGGCAGGGGGAGAGGAGGCGCCTGCACAGCC